>OZ035873.1:25860119-26137619 GCA_964034865.1 Eristalis intricaria | reverse complement strand
GAATGCTCAATTGGAACTCCTACAGAAACTTCAAAGTCCCCCCTCCACCAAGCAAAGAGCTACAATTAAAGTCGGATGGACATTGTCAATTTAGATCTTCAAAAAAAAACCGTTAAAAGCAATTTAGTTTAATTTGCATCCAACCCTAGGGTCATTTGATAAAATTCCACGCTCCCTTCCGTCCGTTACTCATAAAAACTCGATTTGTTCAACCGTCCGTCATGTGAAATAGACGCGTCCACTCTCCCAGCATGTGTTCGCCTTTATTCCAATTTTCCGTTACAAAAGTGTCTCCCTTGCACTGGCACACAACTGTCAACTGCCGACCGCCTTTATCCCAAACCGGCGCACATTCATTCTGATAGGCAAACATTGATAAACACAATAAATTCATAACCCACCGGATAGTTGTGAACCGAGTTGTGAACCCGAGGAACCCTCATTTCTCGCAACGAGGGGGAAACTCCTCACCCTCCATGGCATATCCGTTGATCAATTAATCGAAACGCATTTCCATCCATCAGTGCGCAAGGGCGCCCCTATTATCCCCTATGTCAGGCATCATGACACACTTTCCTGTCCCCTACGAGCGACCGTCCAATTCAACGCGTTCCCAGGCCGAAGCCGTAGCCGAAGCTATTTGCGTTCGAAAATCGATTTGGAATTGAATATGCTTCGCTTGCTCTTCGGAGCGCAGATGGCCACCAGACGCACGGAGAACCTGCAGGGCTCCCAGGCAACATGCAAGTCGGGTGTGCAATTCGCCGTAAAAACCACGGCCGCAGTACCATTTTGCTAAGAATTCGAGTGGAAGAGGTCTTGGGGGTAAGACACCATCTTCAACATCCGTTCTCCTGTTTTTTTCCCAAACGAACCACGGCTGTGCGGGATGTGTGTGCCTGCACGCAGAGTTTCTCTTTGTTTCTGCTAACGATCTTGACGAGCAACGCGCGATCAACTGCTGCATATGGGGGAACCACAGCGTTGGCAGTGTGGAACCAGTTCTTTTTCTCCTTCATTGTGGTGGTGAAGAGCAGCTGATCGGAGTTTGTTTTTGTTCGGGCCTTAAGGGTTTTCATACATGAAAGATCGGCATATCGTATGACGCTAGGGTTCGAGAGGAAGTCGATACTTGAATGGGGAGGTATTCAAGTGGAATAATAGAGATGACGACGACGAAGGAAAAGCAGGTTTAGGCTGAAATATACTCCTGACATCCTTATAAAGACACGTAATTGACTTGGAGAATGCGCATGGCCTGGGGGGCGGTTTGACTTGGTAAGTTGACGACGCTCGTGATTGAGGGGCTGGTCAGACTGTGGAGGGCAGAACGACATCTACTGCTTGTGGAGTATTTGGCTATCACAGATGCGATCGAATAAAAACATTCGACTTCGCTTCTCGACTTTGTTCTGATCGTGGTGCATCCGGTTACGTTCCGAGCAGGTTATGTAAATTGCTTGTATTTTGAATGATAAGTCTCCGACAAGTGTGAGGATACATTGACAAGATCACTGATCTTCTTCCGCACCACAGCCGAATTCAAACTTTGTGCTGACTTCTTGAGACCCACATGCTGGTACAGGTCGAGGATTAGTTGATCAATCGATGAACACACGCACATTGGGGAGAGAACAGAGAGAGAAAAATTCCGAGGGTTGTTGCTCAGAAATGAGTTTTGAACGTGGATCGAGGGATATAGGGGGAGGCACGGCGCTTCACACCAATTTCAGTACCTTCTAAAGAAGATGGGCTTCTTTGGTTGAGACCCGCAGTACTGTGTGGGCTGGTCAATGGCATCGGCTGTAATTGGCAGCTTTCGTTCGAAGTCACTCTTTCATCATCTGCTAGCAAGGCAGCTGTGACTATTCTAAATGAAAATGACTTACATCACATTTTCGAAGAGCTCGAGAATCTTTCCTTAATCCTACGATTAGACTTTTAATTCACCTTCTCATTTTTTGTCGCTATAGTCCGGGTGGACCTGGGCCTCCATCAACAAGCTTCTCCAACTTGGCTAGACGTCTCCAGTTTCGCACACCTAGTTGTTTGAGGTCCTCGCCACCTAGGTGCGGGACCGGAGCGGGCGTCCTCTGTTGCATTGTCCCGCGGGTTCGGAGTCGAAGTCTCTTCGTGCCGGAGCTGAGTTGTCCATATGCTCTACATGGCCTAGCCATTTTAGGCGTTGAATCCGAAGACGCCTGACTAGACTCATGTTGCTGTACAGCCCCTACAGTTCGTGGTTGAAACTTCTTCTCCAATAACCATCAACGCAAACAGGAGCAAAGATCGCACGCAGAGTATTTCTCTCGAAGAAACCAAGGACTTCCTCATCCGCTTTTGAGATTGTCCATGCCTCCGTGCTGTACAGCAGGACTGGGATGATCAAGGTCTTGTATAAAGTCAACTTGGTCCTTCGAGAGATGGCTCTTCTACTCAATTGCCTCTTGAGCCCATAGAAACAGCGGTTGGCAAGAGTTACTCTGCGTTTGATTTCGGTACTGATGTTGTTCGTACTGTTCAGTTGCGAGCCGAGGTAGACGAAGTCCTTGACTACCTCGAAGTTATTGCTGAACATTGTGACGTTCTGTCCAAGACGTCGATGTTGTGTGTCCTTTCTTGATGACAGCATATACTTCGTTTTGCCCTCATTCACCGCTAGACCCATTTTAGCCGCTTCCGCTTCAATGCCAGCAAACGCCTCATGGACGGCTCGCTGTTCTGCCAATCACGTCAATGTCATCCGCGTATGCTAGCAGTTGTACGGACTTCTGGAAGACCGTGCCTCTAGTGTTGGCGTGTGAGTCTTGCACGATCTTCTCCAGGATGATGTTAAAGAAATCACATGACAGCGCGTCGCCTTGTCTAAATCCTTTTTTGACATTGAAGGTCTCGGTGAGTTCATTACCGACCTTGATGGAGCAGCGAGAATTCTCCATCGTCATCCTACACAACCTGACGAGTTTGGCAGGAATGTCAAGACTAGACATGGCGTTGTATAGCTTGTCCCTATGCACGCTGTCATATGCGGCCTTGAAATCGACAAAAAGGTGGTGGGTGTCGATTTGCATTTCTTGGGTCTTTTCCAGGGTCTGCCGTAGTGTGAAAATCTGGTCTATGGCGGACTTGCCTGGCCTGAAGCCACACTGAGCAGGTTGTTTATAAACGGCTTCAGGCGAGTACGAAAAACGGCAGAGAAGATCTTGTAAGCGATGTTCAGGGGACTTATCCCTCGGTAGTTGGCGCGGTTGAAGGGGTCTCCTTTCTTGTGGATCGGGCAAACGACACTGAGATTCCACTCTTCGGGCATGCTCTCCTCCGACCATATCTTACAGATGAGCTGGTGCATGCGCCCAACCAGATCATCTCCAGCTGCCTTAAAGATTTCAGCGGACAGTCCGTCCGCATCGGCAGGTTTGTTAGACTTCAGTCTTCAGACTTCAGTCGGGTGGCCGGAATTCCCGTCGATCATCGTCCATATTGTGTGCAACATTCCTTCCTTGCGCCTTTTGCGAAGAAATCTCGTGCTACTTATCAAAATATTAAAACTCTCGTTAAGTCTGTAAGTAAGAAGACTGTGCTTTGCGTTCTCTCTGACGAAGATGTTTTCTTTTCCTTTCGGCAACGCGGTCTTCGAGTGCGAACTTAACATTGTACTTCGGACGGACTTCGCAAAGGTCATCCCAGCAAGTCATACAATTCCTCGTTGATGTTGTCTTCCGACACTTCAACTGATACATGACCATTGTACTTACTTTCAATTAACAACAACCAACAAGCATATATTTATTATTAATTGGTTTTCTGGTTTTGGGGCTCCGTTTTGACACCTTTTTTTCTACAGATTTACACAAACATTTCTTACAGGATTAATGTCTGGGCTTTGAGCCTGCTGCAGTGTCGGGTCTCCCTAAACCTCTGACAGAGTTCCCTGTCGCTAACATCAAGTACTGAAGACCAGTACCAATATTGGCAAGAAGTCATTAGAAAAGTCGCAAATGAAAGGCTAGCCTCATCAAGAAGGTCAGCAAGTACATGCAGCAGAGCAAGTAGCTTCAAAGTGGCGCTGCTAAGAAGGATAAGGAGTAATGGCGGGCTCTACAATCAGAAAAGAAGGGAAGAGCACCGGCTTCTCTGAAGGAAAAAGATGGACAACGAGAAACACGCGATCTAGATGATAAGGAGATCGTACTGTAGGAATGCCGTTCAGAAACTCTGCGATCACATTAGAAGAACATGCTGAGTCCATGAAACCAAGCAGAAGCTTGCAGAGATAAATCGACCTAGCAGTGGAACTACAGTCGGTGCTAGGAATATGCAAAGATTTTTGCGATGACGACCAAAACTAAAATATAGGCGATGGAACTCCTCCTTCCCGAGTTCAGTGAAATTGCGTCAGCAATCGCCAAACTAAAGTCCAAATAAGGCTGCGCATCTTTTCAAAGCAGGTGAAGATTATTAAGTAACGTTCGATAGACCCACACATCTGCTAGATCTGACGGATGGAATCTCAGCCCGATGCTAAAAGGAGAAAACCTTTTCGAGACCTTTCATGTCAAAAATAGATCTGGACGAGACTACGCGCTTTCATGTGAATGCCAGAATTCTCAAGACGACGTGACTCAAACGACAAAACTAGAGGCATGATCTTCCACAAATCTTTGCTACTCGCATATGCCGATGACATTGACATCATTATCAGCTATCAGGGAGGAATGACAACAAGACAAAATAAGAAGAGTTCACCAGCACTGACGTCTTGGATAAAGGGTCAATGAAGGCATCTATAACTTTTGTGCAGCGAAAGCCTCTGTCTACTTGGGCTCCGAAGTGAACACAATCAATGAAACCCGATGATAAAACAAGTATCTATCATGATAGTTCCTGTGTGTTGGGCTGGATGGCAATTGAGGAGTAAAGCTCTCTCTCTCGATGGAGCTCCACTTCTAGTGTGCACCCCGGATTGTAGCGCCAGCAAAGAAGTAGTGAACACTTCCTAGACAACCAGTATGTCGCACTCTTTCTTTTATCATTCCATTTATCTTGTTACCGTCGAAATCCCCGAGACCGATTGGGGTTGCGCGGAAGAACGCCAGCTGCTCAATGGAGAATGGCCGTGAGGTAAGATGGCAAGTTTGGGCGCCACGCAGTTGCCTTTCCGCTCAACACGCTTCTTACCTCTAGAACTGCGACTAGAGGGAGGAATCCAAGCTCCACCAAAAAATCAACATCCGGTCCAAAACAAAACAGCGAAAGCAAAAAAAAACAGCCACTTGACTTCACAAATTACAATTTATTCAAACGCATAAAAAAAAAACTTAAACCTAGCTTAAGTACTAACAATGCTTCATGGATTGATTTTTTTACTTAAAAAAAAATATATATAAGGACAACTTAAATTACTAATCTTAGTTATATTAAAAAAAATAAAAAAAAATGAATCAATGGGCAAGCCCAAAGACAACACTACACAGGGGGACCAAGCAAAAAAAATAATGAAAAAATACACCCGAAAGAACCCTCGCGGCTTGTCCTTAACAATTCGGCCAACGAACCTATTGGAAAACCGACGCGACAAAAAGGGACATAAATACACTTCACTAAACGACAAATCAAATTATGTAATTATAAGGAAAAATAAAATAAACAGGGTGTACTTCTTTCACCCAAAAATCGATATAATTCAAATAAAAAAAAAAAAAAAAAGAAAGAAAAAGAAAGGATAAATATTCTACAGCAACAAAAGAAATGAAAAGAACTACTAATAAGAGAAAGAAAAGAAAGAAAGAGAAAACAAATTATGAGCCTCCTTCCCCCGTGTGGGAGAAGTCACCTGTCCTCGTTGATCAGCACCGCCTCCTTCAGTGTATGTTCCTCTCGCTGTTGTTTTTGTTTCCGTTTTATAGATGTTCATTTTCTTTTTTTTTTGTTTTTTTTTTCACTCGTTTTCATTCGTTATTATTTTTTTTTTTTTGTTTTGTTTTTCCGAATCTAACCTTTTTTTCGGTTGGTTGATTCCTTTTCCGGTCCGGAAGGAAACACAAAAGCACCCAATTTTTTTCTAGTTTTTCTTTACCGTGCGTGACGTTCTAACTTCACTATTTAGAAGGTGTCGGTAGAAGATTTGTCTAAGAAACTCTTCACCCCAATCACACCGCCTCTGACAACATCTTGGACTAAAAACGTCACAATGAGTTCACTTTCACGATTTTGTTTTGCTTCAATGTTCGTTTTGATCTGGTCTGAACTTCTGTAAGCTATTCACACTTGAGTTCCCTTTCCCGTCGTTACACGGCCCAAATGGTTAGCACCAAGAAAACAGAATGCTTCTCGAAAGGAAAAAAAAGTAAAAGACGAGGGAAACAAGCTACGCGTCTTCCCATGCAAATCTCGAATTTTCTTTGCTGAGGATTACAAATTTCCGCGGCCAGCCTACCGAGAAAAATTACGACGTCCCGCCGATCTTCGTTGCTCTTCACCCAAACGAAAACTGACAACTTTCAAGCCACGATCGAACCTCCCGACATTCCCAAGCAACCCACGGCATCCCGATGGTCGATCCCTCCTTCACCTTGCGGGACGAACGCCTGTTGGACCGATCACCCGATCCACTAGTCCGCTAACTTCTCATCACGCCACACTAAGCACTACTAGCGTGATCCTGGAAAGGGGGGAAGCCGAGGAAACACCAACAGGTTCACACTAGAAAGGGAAGAGACAAAAAAAAAACACAGAAGCCCTGCGGCGGTATCGAACTGGACCCCCCTGATACAGGGACCACCCACACCTGGCGCTAGCAAGACGACATCATGATCAATGCCCCATACGCCCACCTGCCATGACGAATCTGTAGAACATTTCTTGGTGGAAACCTCTCAACAGTCGGAACCCATAATAATCTATTCAAATCACTGTCTCGAAAATATGTACACACATTCATATGCGTGTTCCTGTTTAGGACGAACAGATACTGGTAGTCAAGTATCTGTTCGGATTCTGACCTTCCGTCGATCGTTGACGTCGCGGTCCTAGCCAAGCGCTTAAGAATTCCATCAAAATTAAAAAATTGCTTACATGTCTTGTTTTTTTTCCACAGGAACCCATTATTGCCCTTGACTTTCAAAAGTCTGACGTCTCCATACAAGGTTACTGTGTCACTTTGGAGCTGTCAAGTGCCATCAGTGATTTTCCAGACGACAACGAAAACATCACCTGCCCACATTCAGAAATAAAATGCAATTAAATCCAAATGAAATAATCCAATTTGTTGGGTTAATTTTCGAGAATGATTTCATTCGCGCCATGGAATTCGGCGGCCATTCACGACCGAATATCAATGCACCTACCGAATACGTAAATCGTGCGGATTTTGAATTTCATTCGAATCGCTGTCTTAGCATTCAATGGTGGACTTTATTGGGACAAATTATTTTTGGCACTTGAACACACAAGTTTTCTGGCCACGTCATCGGTCGCTTTTGTTTTTGGCAACCAAAATTGGCCACCACACCATTAATTCATGTCGCGCCGTTGAATTGAATTTATTTTTCTGTTACATGTATGTGAAATAAAAGATGCGTGTGGGGCAAAGCAAAATGCTTTCGACTCGGATTTTGAAAACTCAACCAAGGCGTTTCCACTGGAATTGAGTCTGTAACCTTGGGCCTGTGTCACTTTTGTAAATTAACAAATCTATTATGACACTAAGGACAACAGCACAATGATAATGACACTAATTGTCCCCGTGAGAATAGATCAAAAAGAAACCTCGCCTTGTCATCTAAGAACCTTGGTGGGAAACTTTCAAGTGAGGATTAGTCAAGGCGTATATCACAATAGTGATGGGACTCGAGTGATTTTATTTCAATCGAGTCACTCTTGTCAAAATAATCGATTGCTACTCGAGTAGGAATGCGACTCGATTTACTTTGCTGTAAGGTAAGGTAAGGTAGTTGGGCTGCTAGTGAATTCACTGGGACACTTAGACCATATTGGTCCATTGTGAGACTCATACATAGTCAGACTACTACCACTGATTGACTACTCCAGTAATAGTGCCGTTAGTTTGATCCCAACGGCAAATGGTGACTGGACCAGATTTGAAAACCAGATAAAAGCGTATTAACTTTGCTTTCACTGGGATTCGAACCGCTAACCAGGGGCAGGCACTCTACTAACTGCGCCATCCAGTCGTTTTTTGCTTGGCTGTAAGTGAAAAGTCAAGTTTTAAGACGTTGGTCACTTCAAAAGAATGTACTCAACCCGGTGTGTCAACCCGGGTTAAAAACCGAGTTAACCCGGGTTACGCCTAAACCGACTCAAACCGAGTAACAATTATTTCAAACCGAATTGGCAAAACCAATTAAACGAACCGAATACCTAAAAAAAACTGTAGACGGCACAACCCGGCGTGAGCATATGATGCCGAACCGAAACCAGCCCCAAATCGAATTATATTAATTATTGGTTCGGTTTGTAGCCACCATAGCAGGCTGCAGCATCTCGCTTTGTATGCAGGGATGAAAATGTCGAACCCAGAAAGTGAAGCAAATTGCGTCAAACAACGGAGTGGATTTGCAAAATATGGAGCAGATAATGAAAACAAAAAATGTTTGGCTAAAATGCGACAAAAATTAGGTCTGGTAAAAGCACGAAATTTAAGGCTACATTTACCATAGTAAAAATGGTTCGATTTACGTCAAGTATGTGCCGTTTATTTAGATTATTTGTTGCTATTTTGTAAAAGCCTTTGTCCCTACTGGTGCTAGTCCACGATTATAAGGTGGATGCATAATGCCTGAAACACAATAGTGGGTTTGAGCGTTGTTTTTCAACGCACTCAATTCAATGGCCATGCACAAAATACAGCGTCGACCTGCGTGGGGGAAAAATGAGAGGTAAGAGGATCGTAATAAAACCGGTCCTACTGCTGTCCGCTATAGAAAAGTTTCATTGTAGTAACCTCTAACTCCCTTCCCACAAAAACTGTTGTGTTGAAAAGATGATCCATTATCCGGTTGCGTCGCACTAACAAATACCCGATGCGTCGTGTAGTTCGGTTGTTTGAAACCTGAACCGAATTTTCTGCAAAGTGATGCTCTCTCGTTTTGATTTCTTCAACTTGGAACTGGAGAAGGCAGCTGTAAGCACAGCACTGCCTTCTACAAGCCAGTTAAACTGTTGGGATATGCAGACGACATCGACATCGTAGCGCGTTCCCAACGTGCCGTAGTGGACGGTTTCACGGCGATTGAAGACAGCCGAAGCGAGCTTGTCTTAAGGTAAATGAGGATAAAACAAAGTATATGCTGTCGATCAAAGAAAGATCTGTCACACACCTAGGTGTTCGTTTCTTACGGCGTTCTGGAGTTTACTTGGAGAGCATGGGCCTGTGCTTCCAACAACTTGGCGAGATGCCAGCAACGATCCCTGTAAATGCACAGGTCAAGTTGACACGTAGCCTCCTCGTGACGCCCTCTGGATAGCTTCTATGGCAGCCCCCTAGAGGTGAACTAATGCATAAAGCCGCCACTCTGTCCAGGGGCTTAAACTAGAACCCAGCACTCCAGATTCGACGGTTTAGACGTGAATGACTCCCCGCCGTGGCATAGTTCCGAAACAAGTACCAGCCTCGAAAATGGGGGAGCTTACTACTGACGAGGTAGTAAAGGAGTTTGTCTACCTCGAGGCAAATGTTAACTCCACTAGAGATGGACATGGAGATCCGACGTAGAACCGCCTTGGCAACCGGTGTTAATTCGGCTTGTCAAAACAACTCGCATCAAGACTCCTGTCTCAAAGGTCTAAGGTCATGCTCTACAAAACCCTTATTTTGCCAGTCCTGCTATATGGAGCCGAAAGAGTATGTAAGGACTAAATGGCTGGATGGCGCAGTTGGTAGAGTGCCTGCCCCTGGTTAGCGCGGTCAACGGTTCATATCCCAGTGAAAGCAAAGTTAATACGCTTTTATCTGGTTCTTAAATCTGGTCACCTTTTGCCTTTGGGATCAATTAAACGGCATTATCGCTGGAGTAGTCAATCATTGGTAGTAGTCTGACTAGGGGTATCACTATGGTCTAAGTTTGCTGGAATAGCAGCACCCTACCTAGCCTAACCTTTGTAAGGACTACATCCACATCTTGGTGCAGTTCATGGAGTCCCCTTACATTCCCTTTCTTTCCAGACTGGGCAATATATCCGACACAAAATGTTTCTTTCGAAGGCAGCAAGTAACTTCAAAGAATATAGCATCCTTCTTTAAAAAAAAAAAAATGGAATCTTTGACCGACCATTAAGCGGCTTCGTCCAACTTAATCACCATGCATGATGTCAATCTGTTTCTCTTGAATCGATGGTGCCCATTTCTGGATCTTTAATGTCGACCAAACAGCATGCTGGCGACTGAGTCGATGTTCCATTGAACAGAAAAGGAAATAAACGATCTTCCATCGATCGATTAAATTCCCGTGCAAACCGGATTCTTTCGCAACAAAAAACGCCATCAAATAGCAATAAATTGCCGAAAAACATTTTGTCTTCGTTTTTGCTTTATTCGACTCGACTCCGGGAGGAAGTCGAAAAATCCCCTGAGTTCGACTAGTTACAGTTATGACGTATATATTTGAACCTTCCAGCATACTCCTCGGTGGTGTGTGTTTGTGAAGAACATCTGCTGGTGGTTCCCTTTCGGTTTACCTTTTTCTGCTGTGCCCTCGACACAAAAGCCGGTTGGGTATTTCTCTCTTTCTCGATCGTTCTGCTGTTTGTCTTGTCTGCTGCTGCGCATGATTAACGTCGGCCTTTGTTATGCTGCTGCGTGGAGTTCTGTGAAGTAAACCCTTTTATTGTTGCTATCGGAACGAACAAAGCGAAGGGAAATAATGATGATTGTTGCCATTTGGCATGGCTGCAAAAACAATCGATTGCGACCGAAAGTGTGTCCACATGAAGGTTCATCTCCGGCTTGTATTGATGGGGAATTCTCTTCGTTATGTGATAAAGCATAAACATCGAATAACTTGGATCCGGTTCGAATGGTGCGGAATGAGAGAAAGGTTTGGTTTGTTTGTGCTTGTTTTTGGGTTTTGTCTTGGAGTTTTTGCGCAGAAGTTCGGAGTTGAAAACGGCCAGAAAGACAAAAGTAACGAAATGAGGAAGTGAAAGCACTTGTTGTTGATTGTCATTCCGAGAATTACTGTACGTCGGGACTATGGGTGAACGATGATGCTGAGTGGTGATGGATGGCGTCCCTTTGATCTGTTGTGAAGAGCCGTCTGTGTTTTGGGACGGTAATTCAACACAGCTGTCATTAAGCAGAAAAACGATGTGGCTGCAGCAACTGTAAGTTCCGTTGTTTAAAGCTGTCAGCGAGCTTGGCATCGCGCTTCGGGTAGAAGCTACGAATGTATTTATCACGTGAGAAAGGGCGGGGAACATGCCCGGCAGACATGTTGGCCTTATCCAAGAAAAACCGACTAGAATATCTTTTTTTAATCCAACTGCTCTCTGTTAGTTCGACGCTGCCTGAAAGAGGGGGGACAGTGTGTCTGTACCAGGGCTCATCTCTCTTTATGGATGGCGGCGGAGGAACTGGAAAACTGTCTGGCCAACGGCGGCATCCGAAACTCCAGTCAGAAGGAGCTACCTCGACATTTTCGGAGCACAGGTCTCGAAGGTTCTTTCAAGGCCAGGTCCGGCCTTGGAATTGAGATAGCGGCGGAAGATCCCTATAGTTTTAGGGACAACGGCGGCACTTACCGACACCGGATAAACCCGGAGGGTTACAGAATAGGACGTAGCCTCCCAGTTGGGTGTTGTGCGTGAGGTTAACTCCCTCACCACGTAAAAATATAAAGGTTCAGAGGCAACCAACTGCCTCGGATACGGACGGAATTAATGTTGACGACCCCAGCAAACGTTACAAGGACATTTTTTTTTTTTGACAATTTAATTCATTTTATTTTCAAAAAACTTTTTATAATGGCTTTTCTGCAGAAGATTGTGTTTCAGAGTTCGTTACAGTTAATTTTAGATGATGACAACGATTTTCGGTTCTGCACGTGGAATGTTAGGTCCCTTAACAGACCACGTGCAGCCGAAGAACTCGCGGAGGCCCTGGACTGCTACAAAGCTGACATTATCGCAATCCAGGAAGTGCGGTGGAATGGGCCGGGCAAGAGGAGGATGAGAAACTGCGACATCTACTACGGTGATTGCAACAGGGAGAGACGCTTGTTGTGATGTGGATTTGTTGTTCGAGGCAGACTTAGGCAAAAAGTCTTAAGCTTTGTCTGTAAAAGCGAACGCCTCATAACAAGGCTAAATTCGGGAACATCAGCCTGATTTGCGCCCACGCCCCGACAGAGGACAAAGATGACAACAGCAAGGATGACTTCTATGATCTCCTAGAAAGGACTTACGATCAGTGCCCCAGCTTCGACACCAAGATCGTTCTAGGAGATTTTAATGCAAAGCTGGGTAAGGAAGACATCTTTGCCAAAGTCATCGGGAAGCACAGCCTGCACGACACCACATCCGATAACGGACTCAGGCTGGTGGACTTTGTCACGGGACGTAATCTCTCTGTAGCTAGCTTGCGGTTCCCACACCCCAACATCCATAAAGGGACCTGGTGGTCCCCTGATCAATCAACCGTCAACTAGATTGATCATGTTGCGATCGACGTCAGACACTCCTCCAGCATTCTTGATGACCGAACGTTTCGAGGAGCCAACATCCATTTCCTTGTTGTAGCCAAGGTAAGAACTCGGATATCAAGAGATCAACGGAGTCGAGAAAGGACACCACGGTTTGACGTCGCTGAGTCCATAGACACCTGCGTAGGCTCATGTCGCTGTAAAACCCGTACAGTTCTGTGTTGAATCTTCTTCTCCAAGAACCATCAAATCAAACACGACCAAAGATTGAACGCAGAACTTTTCAAAAAGCGAAATTTCGGACGTATGCGTCCTAGTCTTCTTGGAATTCTCCTTTTTTGTTAAAAATTTCTGCCGGAAATTTGATCCATGAAAGCATTATCATACCTGTGCGTAGCCCAATCTGAACCCACACGAAGGAGACAATAGGATTTTGGGAGAAAAGGAAACAAAATCCTTTAGACTCCTTATGGTCGCTATTGTTACACATGCGGGATGTCCAGAAATCACAGACAACCATCCAAGGCTGTGTGGTTCTTATTTCGTTGATACAGGTGCCCTTGCAAAAAAAAAAAAAATCAATCCGACATCTTGGACAATGGATGAGGTTTCCTAGCAAAAGGTGCAGTAACCTGACATTGATCGAACGTTCACTTGAGGTGGGTAAACCTGTCAGAGCCATGTGGCAGCCAACAAGAAAGATCACTGTCATCGGAGGTCACAGCACACCGAAGAGTAATTGAATGAGGGACCCTGGGTTGTTTATGTCGCCGATAATGGTGAACAATATGTGCTGATACTGTGCCACAGTCATTGATGAAGTGGCAGGGACAAAGGAGCGTAAGAAGAATCGCAAAAGAAAGAAAGTGAGGGGAAGCCAAGGATCGGCTTGGAAAGGAAAGGAGGACAAAGAACTGTTGCAGCGAGAAGTTGAAAGAGATATTTACAAGTACACTGAATTCGGGGTTCCAAACGAATTAAAGTGGTTCCACTGCCCAAAAAAAAGGTGGCACACAGAACAGATCTATTTTTGGGTTTCCGGACCTTTTTTGAAAAATGATCCGGATTCGAAGCAGGCACCGTGCTGTGGATTCTTGAATTGTGCGCTGGAATCAGTGAATAATAAAGATGCCTCAGAGTTTATTGATGCCAAGCTACTCATTTGATTATTTTACTTCGCACCTTAAGAGTTTAAGCCAATGATACATAATTCAGGCTCAAGCTATCCACGGACTGGACACACTATCGCCATGTCTGAAGGCCATTTTTAACAGCTGCACACGATTTATCTAATATAATATAATATGGGTGGCGCTACAGCCCGTAGAGGGCCAGGGCCTAGCTTCTCAGCAACCACTCGTCTTGTGCGTGCTATTGTTCTTTCACGAGTGGAAGGAACCTACAGTTTAATGCCAACTCCGAACGGCGAAGTTGAGAAGCTTTTTCTAGACAGGAATACTCTGTGAGCATTGTCAGTGACTCGAAAGAGGTGGAACCGTGAATTATCAAAGGTGGTAAATTCGGGTATCGAACCTGGCACCCTCTGCGTAGGAGTCGACGCACTAACCCACTACGCCACGGCGACCACACGATTTATCTACACTCCTAAATTATGGAGGAAAGCTAAGGTGACCAAAACACTTCAGAGCCATAACCCTTTCCTCTTTTCTCGTGCAAACCTTGGAAAGGATGGTGGATCTACTTATCAGGGAAAGTATCAGCTTCAGATACTTATCACCTTCCCATCAAGCGTATCGCAAAGGTTGGTCTACAGAAAGAGCACTTCACACACTAGTAAGCACAATTGAAAAATCTCTCATTAACAAAGAATATACAATGGTTGCTTTTCTTGATACAGAGGGAGCTTTTAACAGCGTTAAATTTGAGGCAATAAGAAACGCTCTAGATGGACTCAATGTAGTAGATAGTATTCGTAGATAGATTGGCAATGCCCTATACCGAAGGTATATCCAGTCCGAATTAGGCCACCACAATATAACCAGGAAGGTATTCAGGGGATCCCCACAAAGGGGGGTCCTCTTCTGCCTTCTCTGGATATTGGAAGTGGCCGAATCTTTTAGGGAACTAAGTCCTACAGGGTGTTAGCCTATCGCCTCGTCATAACCCTAGTTGTAAAGGGGAAATTTCCTCACACCGTTAGGGGTATTCTGAACGTCTCACTAAACAAAATAGAGAAGTGGACAGGAAAAGCCGGACTGGACGTTAACCCGTCCAAAACAGAGCTCGTACTTTTCACGAGAAGACGTATCCTACTTCCGATAGAGCCCCCTAAGCTAAAGAAAAAGGAACTCAGCTTCACTAGTCAGGGCAAATACTTAGGAGTAATCTTAGACAGCAAGTTAAGTTGGAAACCAAACTTTAGGGAACGTGTTAAGAAGGCGGCGGCAGCTGTTTACACATGTAAGAGGATCCTTGGCCCCAAATGGGGAATTAAATCGAGAATGGCTCACTGGATGTACACGGCTGTTGCTAGACCCATCTTAACATACGGTATCCTTGTTTGGAGGTCAGCACTGAATAACAAATCCAATCTTAAATTGCAATCCACCCCCACAGCCACCACGGAAACATTGCTACAGTTTCTTTCCATGCACATCCATGGGAAGCTGGTAGCCACCACTGGAGCAGTTCACATAGCTTAGGTCATACAGATATAGGTTCCATGCCGCACTTAATTGCGTACGTCGACGACCTAGTTGCGTACAGATCGGGTCCGAGGGTCGAGGTAATAAATATCTTGTTGCAGCGTGACTTCGAGAAAATTCAGCGATTTTGCGACGACTGGAAGCTGCTTATCACCTTCCTGAAGTGCGAAACTAGCCGTTTCCGAACACCGTTGTACATGGCTCCGCGGGATACGCGCCAAAACTGGCGTAAGTTCGGCATAGTTGACCCGCAGGGAAAGGCTTTGGATGTGAAAAGTGTTGTAAGGTATCTTGGCATTTGGCTGGATCAATATCTGCATTTTGACAAACATATAGATATTGCTCTGACGAAAGCCAAAAAAGCCCTTGCTGCGGCATGGAGGTTGTTTTTCAGCAGCCAACTTGATATCAGAGTGAAGACCAGGCTCTAGTACGGCCAATTATGGTGTACGGTTGTCCATTTTGGTTCAACGTGAGTGGGAAGGCCCAGATGGAAAGAATGAGGTTGTTCGAGAGAGAGTATCTTAGGAGCTGTTTCCGTCTGTATCACACACCCGAGTCTGAGTACAAGAAGTACTATCCTAACGAGGTCCTGTACAACGATAATTTTATTATTGAGCTGATCAGAAGACACACTGCACGAGCTATGACCTCTTCCAACAGTCTGATCTTTGGGGCTTACTACCCCAATATTATATACCATGAAAGGGTGTGCCTTAACGTTTTTATTCTCCCCGAAGCATTCCTCTATCTAGACACAATTGGCCTAATACAGGATCCACAAGGATGTCCTATCATCTTCCATGTCGTACGCCGAACAGTGGACAGGCGACTTCAATACGAACCGGATGTCGTTCGCACCCATGAGGATCTCCTGCGGTTCAGTGGAGCGAACGTGGAGCTCGAGATAGGAAAGAGTCTGCCAAGGAACGGCAATTTTACTGGTGGTTACACCAAAACCAGCCTCCGCCACCGCTAGCTTTTCCACAGGATCCGGTAACTGACCATAGTGGCCCGCTTGCATAGTTTGTAAGGTAGCTTTAAGAAAAAAAAGAAAAATTTAAAAAAAAATAAGGTCCAAAAAATCAAAAAAAAAAATAATAATAAAACAAAAGACACTGAACTCTCGAATCGACGCACTTACCCACTGCGCCACGGCGACCCACAGTAATGAAAACAAAAACAAAAAAGGTGCACCACGGCGTATAAATTATATATGTTAGGCAGATACAAACATAACATATACGCCCTGGTGCCCGTGTCCGTACTTTTACGGACATAATTAGGATAATAATAATAATATGGGTGGCGCGACAGTCCGAGGCGGACCTGGGCCTAGCTTCTCAGCAACCACTAGTGTCGTGCGTGCTATTGTTCTTTTACGAGTGTTTAATGCCGACTCCGAAAGGCCAAGTTTGAGAAGCTTTTTCTAGACAAGAGTACGCCTTGAGCATTGTCAGTGACTCGAAAGAGGCGGAGCCGTGAATTATCAAAAATGGTAAATTCGGGTATCGAACCTGGCACCCTCTGCGTAGGAGTCGACGCACTTACCCACTACGCCACGGCGACCCAACCAGAATTAGGATAGGCTTAAGTTTTATGTTAGATTAAGTTAGTATAAGGTAGTTTAAGTAGTTAGGTTAAGCCAAGTTTTTCACAATTTTTCTTGGCAAATGAAAAATTTAATAAAGGATTGTCATAAGACTAAAAAACGTAGATTAGATTAGCTTAGCGTACCCACATAGGGTCAGTAGGTTAGTATTAAGAACGTTTGTAATTCTTAAGTTAGTTAAGCTAGATTTAAGTAATTTTGCCTAGCATGTAAGTAACATGTTTCAAAATAAATAAAATTACATGAAAAAAAAGAAAAGTTCTTATTACTTGAAGAGAGGGGTATGGGGTGTCCTGATTACTTGCCATTGGCAGTCCCACCCCTGTTCTAGCTAGCTCGTCGGCACTTTCGTTGCCTGCAATACCACTAATTTCAGGGACCCAGCGTAGGGTAAGGTTGCATCTGACCGCTACCTCCCTAAGAGATAGACAGCTAAGTTTTGCCATGGTGTATCCAGAGCGTTGATGGCCGCCTGACTGTCTGATCCCGTCTATAGGGTTCATTGCCAGTAAGCGGGCAGCCTCTTGGATAGCTTTTACTTCTGCCTGCAATATACTACAGTGGTTGGACAATCAACGGGACGGAGAGAAGGATATTTCCTGCGATGACGCAAATACTCCTAGTCCAGCGCCTTCTTCCGTTTTGGTTTTGGTAGCTTCTCTGACTACGTCTGATGCCCAGTCTTCTCTATTTGGGATGAGCCTGATGATCTGATCAGGGTCGCTAGGGCCCAGAGGTAGCCATGCCCTTGCTGTGGGTCTTTCTGGAATTTTTGAGCAATGATTCACCACTAATCGGGTGTTTGTCCATACATTTTTGATTTTCGGTATGACTTCCTGAAAAAAAGTCTGTTTTTTTTTTCTGCTGACAAGAGTCAGCTAAAGTGCGTACTCTGCGGGAACGCGGGGCACACGGCTAACACCGCGGTGAGCAAAAATGCTTCTGCAGAAGCAGCTCCCTGTGAAAAATCCACTCGGTTCAGCCATACCCGTCACCCCTCAAGTGACCTATGCCCAAATGGCGTCTGTCCAGAGGGGCACGGAAAAGCAGCAACTACCAAAGGTAGTACCGCAAGTCTCAGTGTCAAAAGCACACGAACCAGCGCCTGAATGGAAAGCTTCCATTGAAGGGCGTATGGCTCGGTTAGAGGAGCAGGTCGGCCAAATTCTGGCGCTTCTGCAGAACCAACCACGTCAAAAGATCCTTGCAGTGAATGCAAATTCATTGATAGGGGTCCCACGAAAAAACGAGCTCTAAAGATTGTTGGACGATCAAAGCCCAGAGCTGATGCTGATTAGCGAAACCAAGCTAACTCGGAGAGGCATTCTGGAGCACAGCAATTATAATGTTATTAGAAGGGACCGGCCCAATTCCAGTGCTGGAGGTGGTGTTGCGATCTTCATAAAAAATAACATTAAACACAAGGTAGTGTATAGTAGTGAAGTACGAAGGTTTCCAGAGTTGGAAGCCTGCATCGTGTGTCGGTCTACTCCTCTGGCAACCCTAGTTCCAGAACAACTATATCAGAGCTCGATTCACTCTTTCGATGTCTGAGGCTGGACTCGGAGGAGAACTATTTTATTTTGGTCGGGGACTTAAATGCCCGACATGGATATGGGGAGAACATGGTTTCCAATAACAGAGGGGACCAGCTATATAGCTGGTTTTCCTTGCACAGTGTCGAGTATAGACTCGATTTCAAAGCAACAGAGATCTCGTCGTTCCCCAGAACAGGGTCGTATCAGGGTCTCCTACTGTTAGACGCAAGACTGCAGCTGACAGACACAAACGCACAAACGGTAAACTGTTTGAACACATTCGTGTACCTCAGTGACCATTGCGGACTCAGGCCTCTCTGTCTGTTGAACACTTGTCATGGCACTCTACAAGTTTGGTGCCCCCATCCATGTGCATGCCAGCATCAGTGAAAGTAGGTGGAATCGCTGACGATTATTCTGTAATAAACGATAAGATCGAGTCATTGACAATGCTCAAAGAGTAATCCAGTCTAGAAAAAGCTTCTCAACTTCGCCGTTCGGAGTCGGCAGTAAAGTAGGTCCCTTCCACTCGTGAAAGAACAACAGCACGCACAACTCGAGTGGTTGCTGAGAAGCTAGGCCCAGGTCAGCCTCGGACTGTCGCACCACCCATATTTATTTGTTTATTTTTTAGCTTAGTACAAGCGTGAACTTAAAAGACTAACATATGCTTAAATAGATATAACATGTGACGGAAGCAGGGCTAGTTATGGAGAGGTGAATAATGAGTTTCTAATGGATTGAATTGAAGACTGAAAATCAACGGAATTTTGGGACAACTTTGCTAGGCGCAACATTCTACAGATGGGCTCATTCAGGCCGTAGTTGGTACGATAGAGGGGTGGTCGGAAAAGGGGAACAGACTTGTGGCGACGGGGGTAGGCGTTTAGTGGAATCATTTCCAGAAGGGCGGGAAGGTCAATGGTTCCTGTTAGAACTTGGTGAAGAAATAGTATGTCAGCTACTTCACGGCATTTTTTAGGGTATGCCAGCCGATCAACTGTAGTCGGTCGGTGTCGGGTGGTAAAGCAAGGTTATCAGTCCACGGGAGACCACGTAATGCAAAACGTGAGAAACAGCGTTGGATAGCTTCAATATGCTGTTAAGTGATTGTCGTAGTGAGGAGACCAGATTTAACTGGGATATTCTAGGAGGGGTCTGACGTGGGTGATGTAGAGGGATTTTGTAACGTAAGGGCTTGAGAATTCTTTGGACCAGCGTTTAATGAAGCCAAGACAAGAATTGGCTCGTAGGATAATATAGTTAATGGGTAAATGGAAATTTAACTCAATATCACATATAATTCTAAGATCGCGAATAAGAGACTCTGGGTGCTAGTTCGTTGTGGAGGAAGTAGGTTCTGTGAGGAAGGTGAGGAGGGGCGGAGGGGTGGAAGGGGGGGGGGGACGTTTACTAGAAAAACCGATGGACTGCCATTTGCTTACGTTGAGTTCAAGAGAGTTGTTGTCACACCATATTATTATTATAATACATCAAGCTTTCCAGAAATGGTAAAATTGTTTTGATTCATCATCTTCTTCTGGTGGCGCTACAGTCCGGGGTGTACCTGGGCCGCAACCAGTAAGCCTGTCCAGCCGGCACGATCTTTTGCCAGCTGTCTCCCACTGCGCACACCAAGTTGGTTGAGATCCTTCTCCACCTGGGTGCGCCATCGCGTTGTCCCACGGGTTCGGAGACTCTTCGGGCTGGAGCAGTGTTATCCATGCGCTCTACATGGCCCAGCCATCTTAGGCGTTGGATCCGAAGACGCCTGGCTAGACTCATGCCGCTGTACAGCCCGTACAGTTCGTGGTTGAATCTTCTTCTCCAATAACCATCAACGCAGACAGGACCAACGATTGAACGCAGAACTTTTCTCTCGAAGAGACCAAGGACTTCTTCATCCGCTTTTGTGATTGTCCATGCCTCCACGCCCTACAGCAGGACAGGGATGATGAAGGTGTTATATAATGTTAGCTTGGTCCTTCGAGAGATGGCTCTTCTACTCAATTGAATCTTGAGCCCAAAGAAAAAGCGGTTGGCAAGAGTTACTCTGCGTTTGATCTCGGTACTGATGTTGTTCGTACTGTTCAGTTGCGAGCCGAGGTAGACGAAGTCCTTCACTACCTCGAAGTTATAGCTGAACATTGTGACGTTCTGTCCAAGACGTCGATGTTGTGTGTACTTTCTTGATGACAGCATCTACCTCGTTTGCCCTCATTCACCGCTAGACCCATTTCAGCCGCTTCCGCTTCAATGCCAGCCAACGCCTCATTGACGGCTCGCTGTGTTCTGCCAATCACGTCAATGTCATCCGCGTATGCTAACAATTGTACGGCTTCTGGAAGATCGTGTCCCTTGTGTTGGCGTGTGAGTCTTGCACGATCTTTTCCAGGATGATGTTAAAGAAATCACATGACAGCGCGTCGCCTTGTCTAAAACCTTTTTTGACATTGAAGGTCTCGGTGAGTTCGTTACCGACCTTGATGGAGCGGCGAGAATTCTCCATCGTCATTCTGCACAGCCTGACGAGCTTGACAGGAATGTCAAAACTAGACATGGCGTTGTATAGCTCGTCCCTATGCACGCTGTCATATGCGGCCTTGAAACCGACAAAAAGGTGGTGGGTGTCGATCTACATCTTTTGTGTTTTTTCTAGGATCTGCCGTAATGTGAAGATTTGGTCGATGGTGGAGCTCCCCGGCCTGAAACCGCACTGATAAGGACCTATTAGGTTCACGACGGTTGACGAATGGTTTCAGGAGCTCACACGAAACGGCAGAGAGGATCTTGTGAGCGATGTTCAGGAGACTTATCCCTCGGTAGTTGGCGCAGTTGAAGAGGTCTCCTTTATTGTTTATCGGGCAAACGATACTGAGGTTCCACTCGAGTGGCAACAAAACGAAAAAAACAATCGTGCTCTATTTCAACAAACGCGAGCAGGAGAGCACCAATGTGATGGAATTTTGTTCACTTTGTCTTTGGCTGTTCAGGTTTCCCAAACGCCTGTGCCGTTTTTGAGGACATTCGTTAGTGACCTCTCTATACGGCTGGATGGCGCAGGTGGTAGAGTGCCAGCCCCTGGTTAGCGGTTCCAATCCCAGTGAAAGCAAAGTTAATACGCCTTTATCTGGTTTTCAAATCTGGCCCAGTCACCTTTTGCCTTTAGGATCAAATTAACGGCATTAACACTGGAGTACTCGATGAGTGGTAGTAGTCCAGGAAGTCCACCATCCACCAAATCTTCACATAACGGCCGATCCCACCCTCGATGACGACTGGATGGCGAAGTTGGTAGAGTGCCTGCCTCTGGTTAGCGGGGTCCCCGGTTCGAATCCCAGTGACAGCAAAGTTAATACACTTTCGTCTGGTTTTCAAATTTGGCCCAGTCACCATTTGGCGGATCAAATTAACGGCACTATCACTGGAGTAGTCTGACTAGGGGTATCACAATGGACCAATATGGTCTAAGTGTGCTGGCCCTCCTTCCTAAACCTAACCTAGGGACCTCTCGCCTGTCACCACTTATAATCCTTGTCACAAATGCCACACACCAGATGTCACCTCAGTACATCGTTATTTTTCCCGCTCAATCCGCAAGAAACCTGTCCCATCGTATGACCTTCAGAAGTCATGTAATGTTGCACCCCACTGCCTATGCCCATGTAATGTTCTTATTACTCGGGAAAAAAAACCCACACTTGCCCAGACCCAGCTCATTTGTGGCGGCCTAACACCCACAAGACCATTAAGTTTATTACGTTGCGTGAAATCGTAAAAACTATCTAATTGTCCGCATTGTTCCGGGCTCGACGTTGATTGTCAACATCAACAAACGTACAAGAAGTTGTAAACGAGCAGACAGACCACCTGGTAAACTACGACAGCCTAATTGACTCGTAAATATAATTCTCTCATCCCCCTCGCCGCACTCAGTGGGGAAACTAAACCCAAGCCCGGGAACATTGACTACAATGTGATCTCTTCAGGTATCGGGTGTCGCTTTGTTCAAGTGGTCTACAATAGGGTCTGCACCTTTGTTGAAACGTGATCCTTTCGGGAGGATTTTGTTCTCTATAAACCGGTGTGGAACTGACCTGAATCTGTCTGAAAATGCCTCTCACGAAAAAAAAAAAACAAACAAACTACCGTTCAGACATCGAACCACTTGTAATCAGAAGCCGGAGTTTGATTATTTTTTTTTTTTTGGTTCGCTCGCCACTTTGCCGAAATAGACTACGTCAGCAGTTCATTTCTTTTTTTCTCGTTCTCTCTTATTTTTTCTTCTTTTTTCAAGCGTGACTCTGGCAATATTTAACAGTCATCTCGACGTCAATAGCGGAGTCCAAAAAAGAAAAAGAAAACACGACGAAAACAAGTTAAAAATAAATTGAGTAGAAAAAATAATGAGAAGACAATAATAATAAAAAAAAAAATAAAATAAAAATACACAACAAAAAACTTTTGATTGTTGATTTCTGTTCCAAGACCAATTATAGCATTTTATTCAGATTTGAGTGCGGATGGATGGCGTTAAAAAGAAACCATTTTTTTCTCCTATTTTTTTTTTTGCTTCCATCTTCAATTTCGCAACAGCGACGCGTGTAGCTGTAGCATCGTCTTCAACTTCAGCGAACACACTCGCCGTGCTCACAACTGACAAGTGGTTGCCTTCGAGACTGTTCGTGTGTGTGTTTGTGTTTCGCAAAAAGAATTCTCTTCAAATGTTCATTTAATGAGGTAATCATTTTTATTGATTACCGAATGTATGTGTTTCACTGGTTTTTTTTTTTTGGGGGAGCTGTGTTGTGTATTTTGGAATTTTTTGTTTTGTATTTTTTTTCTTCGACACGAGGTTGTAGATTTGTGACGAGAGATTGCGCCTGAAATTAACATTTTATTTATATCTCCTCGAATTCAATGATGCGGAGAAAATTCCTGTGATGCCGTGTCACGCCATCGGTCAATTGTCACCTGTCAAACGGGAAGAAGATGCCTTGGAGGTATGCGTCATGTCCCGATGAAATAAAGGAACGCGTTGATGAGGTGCACGAGTTTCAACCATTCGGTATAAATAACATGTCACAATCGTTCGATGTCACTGACTCTTTGCATTCAGAGGTGACAGTAAATTGATGAAAAATTACATTATCACTTACAGAAGATCGGTTTGTACACGTTTCCATTTATATCTTAAATGAAGTTCTACTGGATATTCACCACTATCAACAATCCACAATCAACTCCGATGTACACAAATGTTCACTTTAACAGAAACTTTGGGGATAGAGCATATTTTCGGTACATGGTGCATAGGCCCTTATCATATTTTTTGCATGTTTTGGCACACTTTCCACCAATTTGATACTCACTGCCAAGGCTCATCGATTTGCATTTGGATTGATCGGTCTTGTCCCTTGTCTCCGTGTGGGTTGATGCCGTCTTTTTCTGATTGTCCACACATTCTGAATCGCATTGAGGTCGGAACTTCGCTCAAGCTCAGACCCTCGAAGGGTAGTGGGCCTGATAAGTAAGTTTTTTTTTTGGTACTTATGTTGGTGAAAATCTTCAACAAGACACTATGTGACCCGTGTCCACATAGTAGTGTCAGATTTTTACTGACTAAAAACACCCTTCCTTGTTGTCTCTCTTTACTACAACTAAGTTTCCTTATCAAGTAGCTTTCATTTAAGGATTTTTTCGCG
Organism: Eristalis intricaria; assembly: GCA_964034865.1. Classification (NCBI taxonomy): domain Eukaryota; kingdom Metazoa; phylum Arthropoda; class Insecta; order Diptera; family Syrphidae; genus Eristalis; species Eristalis intricaria. Next base: position 26,113,442 of record OZ035873.1, on the reverse strand, counting down.
TATTGCAGGTAGACCTTCGGTAAAACCACCTGCCATGACCATCGTTAGGATGGTTTATTATTATTGCGCCAAATCGAGCGGTCTCGTAGGCTGGAGTCGGCGTACTAAACGTCTCATGTCCAAAGTTTGGAGGATGGCATGGTTACAATGACCACGAAGTCTGATACTTAGCTTTCGAGCGGAGTTTGTCATTTCTTCGTCGACGGTAGTTATCCCCTAGGTCCCCTTGTTTATCACAATTCCTGAGATACCAGGGATCTTTCGCAATATCCCGTTTAGTTATATTTTGAAAGGACTGAATAAATCCTCTGTTACTTGCTTTGATGCAACCCCATATTTGTATGCCGTAAGTCCAAATAGGCTTCAGTAATGTTGCGACATAGTCGGAGGTCTTTCATAGACTAACTGACAGAGATAATGGATGATAGAGATATCCAACTTCGGCCATTTTTACCCCTAGCCCACAACGAAGATGTAATGGTAATCCCTTGTATTTCACTTATACATTTACAACGCTCGTCAATTCACCACAATATGGCGGCCGATTCGTGAATTTTGTGGGAAAAAAGCGGCAGATTCATGAATTTAGTGGGAATCCATGTACTTTCCATGTAACGTACATGGGCATGTTGTTCGGAGGGTGTTCAAAAGTTGACTAGTATTTTTAAGGGAATTTTCTTACATTGTTATATGGACTTGTGAATAACAATGTATTGCAATGTCCATTTAACTTGAACTATTTGACGTAAAATTAATTCTTAAGTGTATATATAGCCTATTCATAAGCCATACCTGACAAATCAACTCAAAAAGTGAAGCCCGCTTTATACGCTTAAATCATGAATTCTGAAAAACTCATGAATTCAATTTAAACAATTTGATAAGAACAATGGTAAGATATTGCAACTTTTACTAATGCTAAAAAATGGTTGTCAAAACATCTTATTTGTGATTCACGCTTCAATAATATTTTTATTATTGGTTAAATGAACGTGTGAATGTATTATTAATTTTTCTTTATATGCAAAAATTCACACTATGTTGTACATTCATTAATTATGTCCTACTATCTCAGATTGTAACTTTCTCAATGAATCGACTTCATGAACATAAGCTTGGTTCGTTCGTTTACCCCTCCTTCTCTCCTCCTTCAAATAACGAGCGAATTTTCAAATAAGAACTCTAATTCACCCCATTACTAAGGTGGGGAAGGGTATCAGCTGTCTCCACAGCTGTTCTCAAGAGCTCACACGTATTCACAGACAGGGGACAAAAAGCGTATAAAAAACGCTGTCAGATGAAATCAAGGGGCAAAGGAGGTAGATGTTGGATATCTCTATCATAGGTTATCTCTGCTAACTGACAGTAAATTACTTAGACGAAAACAAACAGGAGGAGGCAAAAATTAAAAAGGACGCTACTCATCGTAAAGACGTAAAAAAATAGGAGATTGGAAACATAGGAAAAATGGTGTAAACATATTATTGGTGTAACAATATGACAAAGACTGTGCACAGATGCAATGTTGTTTGAGTGGAAATTGCACTGATATGTTGCGACACATATCAGTCGCCGTGGCGTAGTGGGTAAGTGCGTCGACTCCTACGCAGAGGGTGCCAGGTTCGATACCCTAATATACATACCCCACCTATCATAATTCACGGCTCCACCTCTTTCGAGTCACTGACAATGCTCAAAGAGTATTCTTGTCTAGAAAAAGCTTCTCAACTTCGCCGTTCGGAGTCGGTATTAAACTGTAGGTCCCTCCCACTCGTGAGAGAACAATAGCACGCACAACACAAGTGGTTGCTGAGAAGCTAGGCCCAGGTCCACCTCGGACTGTCGCGCCACCCATATTATTATTATTATGTTGCGACACGTAACTAGCTCATCCCGTTTATTTTTTACGTGGGCCTTCCACTTCAGTTTTACATCAAGTATCACACCAAGATATTTGCCTCATTAGTGTACGGTCTTTGCACAGAATTAATGAAAACTGGTAGATTTTCAATATTTCTGTGGTTAAAATTTATATGCCTTAATTGGGTCTCATTGGGAGCAATGCGCCAGCGTTTTGACCACTCAATTATTTTGTTGCAGTTTCTCAGTTGAGGACTCAACTGAACTTCACGTTGCCAGGATCGCTGTGTCATCCGCAAATGTAGCCACAAATGCACCCTCAGTTTGTGGCTTGTCTCTAGTGTGCAACAGGTACAATGTAGGGCCAAGGACACTCCCTTGAGGGACTCCTGCTCGGATTTCGTTAAAACCGGAGTATTCAGTTCCGTGTTTAACTCTAAATATCCTGTTATCGAGATGAGATTCGCGTATCTTATACTTCATGTCGGTAGAAGCCTGCTTAGATTGTGTTTTAGGCCTTCATGGCGGACTTTGTCGAAGGCCTGGGAAACGTCAAGAAGGGCGGTGGAGCAGATCTTTTTCTCCTCTAATGCACCTTCAATTTCATTCGTTATTCTGCATACCTGGTCAATCGTCGAGTGTTTCGCTCGAAACCCGAACTGATGATCAGGTTTAAGTTGCTTCTCTTCGATAAATCTTCGAGTTTTTCAAAAATTTTGGATATTATTGGTTAAAGTGATATGGGTCTGTTTTGTTGTTCAACGGTTTGCCCGGTTTTGGAACCATAATCACTTCTGATTTAAACTTTCCATGAGTCTGGAACATATAATAGCCTAAAAGAAGCGTTAATAACATGTAGATGATGCTCTGGCCAGGGCCCGAGTCACTTTCGTCCTCACAAAGAGACTGTTATACAACAGCCAACTCTATGCGAGGGTGAAGGTTATCTGCTACATGGCCCTCATTCGGCCGAATGCTCACCTATCTCCGTGTGGTTCAACGTGAGTGCAAGCTTGATGGAAAAGATTCGGTTTTCGAGAGGACTTGTCTTAGGGCTTGCCTTCGCCTTTATAGAACTCCAGAGTCCCAGTACATAGTACATAGACAAGGACTTATACAACAGGGAAAACCTGATAAGAGTGGACAATTTCCTTTTGAAGTTGATTAGAGGTCATACTGCTAGAGCGATGAACTCGTCCAATAACTCGATCTCAGGGGCTTACTACCCCAATCCTGAATACCACGAAAGGGTACGCCACAGTGGCTTCGTTCCCCCAGAAGCTTTTCTCCATTTAGATAAGCATGGCCTGTTACAAAATATGAATGCGGTACCGCTCATTTTTCACATAGCCAGATCAATTGTGGATGGGCGACTCAACCACGACCGTCCCGTCGCACAACGAGCTGAGAAGGGTCTCCTCCGGTTCAGTACGGCGGTATCCAGCCGAGACATTCAGGATGTTGCTAGGCAGCACCAAAATTTCTGGTGGCTGGGGAGCGAGGGAACTCCAGCGTCGAACCCTTTAGACCCGGGGTAGAAAGGGTAGGGCGTTCCCCCTTATGGGGCGCAGTCGGTGTCTGTCTTGCAGCGGATTAGATGGAAATCTATCAGCCGCAACCTATGGCCGACTTATATATCTTAGGGTAGTTTTAAGCTATTTTTTTAAGTTGTATATATGTGTATAAAAAAAAAGGCAAGAATGTATATGTGTATACATGACGATACATGTCACCTCTAGGCTCATCGGACTATTGTGTCGTATCAGCAAAATTCTCGTTATCACCACAAGTAGTTAGAGAACAAATTCCTAAAAGAACAGTTTGGCTGTACTTCTCGCCGATTGGAACAAACTTAACAACTTCTTTAGGAATTTTAACTGGTCACTTTGCTTCCTCGATAGTGCCGTGGATGCCGCTGCTGATATGATCACAAATATTCTTCTGCTGGACATGAGAACCTTCATTCCTCACAGAGTGAAGAGCATCGAGCCCAAAGCAAACGCATGGTATGACTCGAGCTGTAAAGAGGCTATTAGGATGAGAGAGTTGAATTTCCGGATATACAAAACCGGAACAAGTTTAAACGGGCCAGAAATGACTGCAATGCAACTATCAGACGTGTGAAATTCTCTTATGAGCAAAAGTTGAGGCAAAAAGTGCTACAATGTCCCAAGGGTAGCAAAAGCTTTTGGTCATTTGTAAAAAACGTATAGAATTCCGCCTCGTCTTCAATTCCCCCGCTCATTCACAATGACATTCCAGCTGTCAGCTCCTTAGACAAAGCTAATCTGCTTGCGGCTCATTTTGCAGCCAGCTCAACACTGCCAGATTCCAATTTGTCTCCCCCTGTACTTGAGAGCGTTGATTTCACCATGGGACAAATCCACTTCCGCACTCGTACAGTTGCAAGAGTACTGAAAGATCTCGACGTGCACAAATCCGCTGGCCCGGATGGTATTCCCCCTATACTTCTTCTGTGCTGGCAAAACCACTCCGTAAGCTTTTTCATCTATCCTAGTTTTTAGGTCTCTTTCCGAGCAGATGGAAAACAGCATTTGTCTAGCTTGTCCCCAACAAAGTGGGAATCTTCGTCACCCACCTCGTACCGACCCATTGCATGTCATGGCAACGCTGATAAATCGTCAGCTTATGAAATATCTTGAATTGCGGAAGCTGACTTAATGACCGGCAATATGGTTTCCGTAGCGACAGGTCCACTGGTGATCTGATAGCTTATCTCACCGAAAAGTGGAACCAATCTTTGCACAATGCAGGCGAAAGCAAGATCGTTGCGCTTGATATTTCTAAAGCATTTGACAGAGTTCGGCATCCAGCTCTCTTGCCGAAAATGCATGCCTATGGTATCGATGAATCTCTTCTTTTTTGGATTGGAAATTACCTTTAGAACCGTTCAATTGAAGTTGCCTTGGATGGGTTCAAGCGTGATATCCACCAAATAAATGCTGGTGTTCCCCAAGGCTCAGTTCTGTCTCCGACACTCTTTCTCATTTTTATAAATGATCTCTTGTCTGCTGCTTCGAATCCATTCCATTCCTTCGCTGATTACAGCACCCACAGCTTTTCACGTTCGTTCCAAGACTCACAACCCCGCCCTTCGGCCGTAGAATTGGAACGGCAGCGTATGTTAAGCTTCTTCCGATCTTGACAGCATAAATAAGTGGGGAAAGTGGAATGCAATGCTTCAAAAACTCAATGCTATCTACTGTCACTCAAGTGAACCCTTGATAATCAGCCATTATCCGTGAATGGCGCTTGTGTCGATGAAACTGGAAGACTTTCCATCCTTGGTATCAACACAACACTTAGTTGGAGCGATCACATATTTGAGGCCGCCAAAAATGCTGCGAAGTGTTTAGGTTTCCTTAATCGATGCAAGAAATATCTCACCCCCTCTGATTTGGCATTCATTTATAAGGCGTACATCCGTCCCAAGCTTGTATAACGCTAATATCTGGTCTGGTGCCCCCAAGACCTTACTGCACCTACTTGATAGAATCCAAAAGCGAGCGATAAGACTTATAGGAGACAACAATATCGCAGAGTCATTAGACTCGCTCGAACATCGACGTACCGTCTCTTCTTTGTCCGTCGCCTTTTTAACAAACGATGCTCAAGCGAGCTAGCCAACTGCATTCCTCCTCTCCATGAATTCACCCGCAATACTCGTCTCGCCAGGAATGCCCATCAGTGTACCCTTAAGCCTACTTTCTCGGACGCACAGTTAAATTCAGAGACTCGTTTTTCAGCCGCACTGCATGAATATGGAATGCTCTTCCCAATCTAATATTTCCCACAGACTAAAACCCGCAGATATTTAAGACCAATGTGCACAGGTACCTCCTGTCATCCTTTTTCCCTCTATACCTTCGGCCCGTGCTGTGTCTTGACCCCGGACACATAAGGGTATTAGCACTCCCTTGAGCACGCGCAAATTATAAAAAAAAAAAAAACGTACCAGTGCGCCTGCCGGCCCGGCAAATCGACAATAGACAAAATCTTCACACTAAGGCAAATCCCGGGGAAGACCAGCGAGTTTCAAATCGACACGCACCATCGATTTTAAAGCCGCATACGACATCATTCATCGCAACGAACTATTTGATGCTATGGTCGAATTCGGGATCCCGGTGGCACTAGGCTAACAAAGCTTGCAAGTGCAGCTTGGCTCGAGGACTTCCGAGGCGTTTGAAACCTGCACCGGATGTCGGCAAGGAGATGCGACGTCGTGTGATTTCTTCAATTTGGAACTGGATAATATTGTGCCGCGGGCAGCTGTAAACACGGAAGGCACTATCTTCTGCAAGTCAGTCCAACTGTTGGGATATGCAGACGAAATCGACATCCAACGTGCGGTAGTGGAAGCATTGACTGAAATTGAAGAAGAGGCGAAGCGAGCTCGTCTTAAGGTCGATGAGGATGAAACAAAGTATATGCTGTCGACCAAAGAAAGATCCGTCACACACCACCTAGGTGTTCGCTTCTTACGGCGTTCTGGAGTTTACTTGGAGAGCATGGGCCTGTGCATCCAACAACTTGGCGAGATGCCAGCAACGATCCTTGTAAATTCACAGGTCAAGTTAACATGGAGCCTCCTCGTGACGCCCTCTGGATAGCCTATATGGCAGCCGTCTAGAGGCAAGCCGCCACTCCATCTAAGGGTTTAAACTCAAACCCAGCACTCCAGATTCGACGGTTTCGCCGGGAATAACTGTGACATTGTTCCGAGAAAACTACCAGTCTCGGAAATGGGTGAGCTTACTACTGACGAGGTAGTAAAGGGGTTTGTCTCCCTCGAGGCAAATGTTAACTCCACGAGAGATGGAGATGGAGATCGGACGTAGAACCGCCGTTTGGCAGCCGGTGTTACTTCGGTTTGTCAGAACAGCTGGCGTCAAAACTCCTGACTCGAAGGACTAAGCATGACCTTATTTTGCCAGTCCTGCTGTACGGAGAAGAAAGCTGCACGATAAGCAAAACTGCGGAGCTGATTCTTGGTGCCTTCGAATGAAAAATTCTCCGTCTGATATATGGTCCCGTCTGCAAGGAAGGCGAATGGAGGAGAAGACACAACCGCGAACTCTACAAGCTGTGACAGGATGTGGATGTAGCCGGAAGGCAAAGATCCGTCGACTGCATTGGCTCGGCCACATAGAACACAAAGACAACAATGCTCCAGCTGAGAGGGTCTTCGAATTTTAGCCTCCTGGTTCGAGAAGGAGAGGAAGACCGAATCTCCGTTATACCGAGCCTCCTGTTTCGAGAAGGAGGGGAACCTCCGGTATACAGACCAAGTAATCGCGGATGCAAGACAGTTTGGTCTTGATGACTGGAAGCAGCGTGCCCAGGACCGTCGGGAATGGAAAGCAGCTATCGCTCAGGCTCGGACCCTGCATGGGTCGTCAGCCTAATAAGTAAGTAAGTAAGTTTTTTAAAGAGCACAGGGTGGTTCAAGCCATCACCTGACACAGGATAGGTTTATTCAGAATGTGTACTCTTCAGATGAAGGGATTCACAATGGGCCCTAAGGCCTCCGAGTGGAAGTGATGTTATTCCGTCACACTCCCCTTCCTTAACCTAACCTAACCTACATCAGACAAAAAGAATAGCGCTTTTGTTCACGTTTCTTTTTTTCATTTCGTGACAAAATGACCAAATTATGGCCAAATTTGGTCACAAATGACCAATTTGACAGTCGTGGATGGGAGTGTTAGGATTAGTGAAGGGGAATCGCTCTTACTCAGTTTGAGAAGGCGCAGTCAGCTGAGTGTTCCTGGAAACGGGTATCCACAAGAAGTTCTTCGTTTGATGACGTCCATGTATCTTCGACCTTTTTAAAATAGCTTGGTAAATTGGGACTCGGCTCATTAATTCCTTGGGTGCATGTAGAGTCTCGAGGGTATAGCGAAAATCTCAAGACATTCGCCGATAAGGAGCATAGTTTCTAGAAAAAGTAAAATGATGTGGACTACCATCGTGTCCATTCGATGCGACTGTGTACGTGTCAACTTTTGTTAGCTTGGACGCATGAAAACAAGCTGCACCTACTTTTCCTATTGAATTAAAAATCCATAAGCCCCAACTACATCCACGCAACGAGATCTGTTTCCCAATCCACTCCTTTTTTTAAAGAAACTCGCCGCCTGCAGATTATCAGAATCCGCTTCAAACTGCAGCCTGTATGGGGATGCAATCACAATAAATGCACAAACACGGCATCGCTTGTCGTCTTCGAAATGTTTATGGTAGCGGAAGTCATCGCTAAAATGCTCAAAAGACGTTATGCTTAAGAAAAACGACACCAACGGTAGCCTCCACCGCCGCGACGCCCAAAAGATGCTTGATAGCTCCCCTAACAGATAATCTTTTTTCATTTTTTTTCGAACGAGGGAAAGCGACGTACAGCGACAATGTTGCACGAACACTGCACTCGTAAGTCGTATGCTAATGCCCACACGACGACGGCAACGACGACGATCAGATCGCAGATCTTGGGAGCCGTGATCGCAAGGTTTATAACTGCAACAATGTAGCGACCGCTGGGGAACACAAGAAGTAAGATAACATCACTTAAGGAGACGACGGGCGCAGCAGAACGGCTTGTCCTCAATTAGGATGAAAATTGTATAACCGTTCGTTTCTGAGCGATCCCTGATTACTCGATTACTTGCACGACGCATCAGATTGTAACGCATTCCGTGAGAGAGTGTCAATTAAGTGCAGTTTAACAAGATCTAATTACAACTGCGGCCGTTGCAAGAGGACTGCTCGGCAGCAATGGTTGACATGCGTTTGTTTCTGCTGGTTTAACTCGTTCGGTAATTATTGTGATGGGCCATGATTTATGTGCTGCGTGCCACTAATTCCGGAGGCATCATATTCGTTGGCTTCGTTAAGGAAAACCATTGCGTTCTCTGCCAGGAAACATTCTTCAGTTGATGGCACGATACCAAGCCGTGGGTAATCAAGGACATGAGATGCTGCTGGGACGACGAAAAAGTATGGAATACGCAAGAACTAAATTTTGTGGGTCTTTAAAAAATCGTCATCTACTTGTCGCTTAATGCGTCAGGTGGCAGGGGTTTAATCGCGTGGCTGGCAGTAGCAACTATTCAAATCTCAGGGACGAGAGGTATTGGTTCACGTTGGGCGCCATTTCTGCATTTTCAATGGAAAAGTGGACATCCTAATTTGTCAGAGAGGCGGATGTCGGCAAGTTTTTTGAAAGACTTGCACGTTCCCTTTCTCGTATACATTTCAAAAACGCGCCTCTGCTCAAAGACGCGCCTCACCAGTTTCAGTTCATGAAGGCTTTGTTTTGTCGCAAGCTGTAGTGAAATCTCCTCTCGGTGGTGACTATTTATCCTAGACAGTACTTGGAGGCTCAGGGTATCGACATGACACCAGTTTATAAAATTGCTTCCAAGGACGTAGTCAAAGAGAGAGACAACGCCAGGTTTACTTTGCGAAAGTTACCCGATAACCTTACAGTCTTGGCAAAACTACATGCTTAAGAGTTTTCAAATGAATATCCTTCAAGTGTTAGAAAGTCCGTATGACGAATGTGTTGCGGCGCAAATTCCTTCTGTGCATTACAATAATTCTGGAGGCATCATATTTGTTGACTTCGTTAAGGAAAACCATTGCGTTCTCTGCCAGGAAACATTCTTCAGTTGATGGCACGATACCAAGCCATGGGTAATCAAGGACATGAGATGCTGCTGGGACGACGAAAAAGTATGGAATACGCAAGAACTAAATTTTGTGGGTCTTTAAAAAATCGTCATCTACTTGTCGCTTAATGCGTCAGGTGGCAGGGGTTTAATCGCGTGGCTGGCAGTAGCAACTATTCAAATCTCAGGGACGAGAGGTATTGGTTCACGTTGGGCGCCATTTATGCATTTTCAATGGAAAAGTGGACATCCTAATTTGTCAGAGAGGCGGATGTCGGCAAGTTTTTTGAAAGACTTGCACGTTCTCTTTCTCGTATACATTTCAAAAACGCGCCTCTGCTCAAAGACGCGCCTCACCAGTTTCAGTTCATGAAGGCTTTGTTTTGTCGCAAGTTGTAGTGAAATCTCCTCTCGGTGGTGACTGTTTATCCTAGACAGTACTTGGAGGCTCAGGATATCGACTTGACACCAGTTTATAAAATTGCTTCCAAGGACGTAGTCAAAGAGCGAGACAACGCCAGGCTTACTTTGCGAAAGTTACCCGATAACCTTACAGTCTTGGCAAAACTACATGCTTAAGAGTTTTCAAATGAATATCCTTCAAGTGTTAGAAAATCCGTAAGACGAACTTGTTGCGGCCCAAATTCCTTCTTTGCATTGCGATAATTCTGTAGGCATCATATTCGTTGGCTTCGTTAAGGAAAACCATTGCGTTCTCTGCCAGGAAACATTCTTCAGATGATGGCACGATATCAAGACATGGGTAATCAAAGACATGAGATGCTGCTGGGACCACGAAAGAGTATGGAATATGCAAGAAATGAATTTTGTGGGTCTTCAAGAAAATCGTCATCTACTTATAGCTAAATGCGAGAGGTGGCATAGATTTTAAAATCGCGTTTCTGAAAGTAACCATTATTTAAATCACAGGGGCGTGGGTTTTTGATTCACGTTGGGCGCCATTTTTACTTTTTCAAGGGCAATGAGGGCATCCTCAGTGTCGGCAAGTTTTTTGAAGGACTTGCACGTTGTTCCTATACCTCTCAATTGTAAGTCAAATAGAAAATGTCACAACAAAAATGTCCAGTCTGCTCGAAACCTGCATGGGTCGTCAGCCTGATAAGTAAGTAAGTAAGTTTTTTAAAGAGCACAGGGTGGTTCAAGCCATCACCTGACACACAAACATGTCCAGTCTGCAGCCAGCGAAAAAATAAAAACGATGGATGAGAAAAATTGACGAAAAGGTTACTAACCATATTTAACCCTCCGAAGGACACCCGAGTCGGGCCAGGCACATTTAATTTTTAAGCGTTATTTACTGATATTTCAGTTGCCAGAGAGAAGTACCATAGAGTGTACAACAGAGATTCATAAGATTTGAGATTTTGAAATTCCGAGATTCATAAAATTTGAAAAAAATAGTAACACCGATGTTTTAGGCATTGGAAATTGGCGTAAGCTTTATTTTAAAATTGCATAGCAATAACAAACAAACACATTAAATATAAAAAAAGTGAAAGTCGAGAAGAACTCGTTCAGCCGCTGCGCCTTTTTGGAAAAGCGTTGATAATTCACGTACAAGATCCCGAGTTAAATACAAAAGTGTTTCATTAAAATAATTTCACAAAGACACTTTGATTGCGATGTGTTCGAGACTCCAAGTCAAGGCTTTCAATGTCAAAAAATCGATATAATCACATCAGACACTACAGAGAAAAACCCAGTTATGCCTAATGGACTACATCTGAATGCAATCTGAATGCTTAAAGCACCAATGTGTTTCTCAATACCTGCATAATAATTTATTGACCCCTTACCGCTGCTGGGAGGAAGCCTACTTACTAGACAGGATTTTGTATGGAACTGAACTTTATTTGTGCATATCATTACTTATATAGTATAAATGTGCTTATTCTACATTTTCATTGTACATTTTTTGATAGGAGGAAATAAGAAGCGAAAGAGGTGAGTGCAGGTGAACGAAAAATGTGCACTAGAGTAGTAGTGGAAATATGAGTTGAATATGTGCAGTTGTGTGCTGTGAGCTGTGTGCTGTGTGTTGTGTGCTGTGTGCTGAGTGCTGTGTGAGATATGAGTTGGCGTCATATATCATCGGTTGTGATCACAACACAATCTGAAATCAATGTACAATCACCACTTGCGAAACTGTTTATTTAACCTTTAAATATGACTTGACTGACGTGGGTCGCCGTGGCGTAGTGGGTAAGTGCGTTGACTCCTACGCAGAGGGTGCCAGGTTCGAATCCCCAATCTACCAACTTTCATAATTCACGGCTCCACCTCTTTCGAGTCACTGACAATGCTCAAAGAGTATTCTTGTCTAGAAAAAGCTTCTCAACTTCGCCGTTCGGAGTCGGCATTAAACTGTAGGTCCCTTCCACTCGTGAGAGAACAATAGCACGCACAACACAAGTGGTTGCTGAGAAGCTAGGCTCTGGCCCTCTACGGGCTGTAGCGCCACCCATATTATTATTATTATTATATCGAATGCTTATTTCAAAATCATTCTTAAGTCGACTGTATCTGCTTTAGTTGCTTTCCCGAGAATCCACATTTTAAGTAGAGTCCGACCTAAGGCCAGTTACTGAAATGGAATCTCATAGTATTATCATCGTTTTTATTGAAATTACCCCAATTTGGGAATTTAGCTGCAGAGTTTGATGCATTTCCTTCCTGAAACCAGTTCAAACAAACAAATTTCTTGCTTTTTAGAGACCAATTTGCAAATGCAAAATCTATTGATGTACAAAATCGAACTTTCTAAACAGAAAATACATGAAAATAGCAAAAGACACACCTATCCTTGCAAATTCACCTCTACCATAGACACACTAGGCAATTTTGCAAAACCAAGCAAACACGGCACGACTTGCTCGTACATCCTTCTGCAGAAAAGCCTCTAGGCTTCGCAGATTCTCTATTGTCTCTTGTGTAACCATAGAATTAATTTTTATAAATATTGTAATAAGGCCAACTAACGTCCCACATGGACTCTCCTCTACAGCTTCAAGGTTTTATCCAGCATTGAAGAGATAACTCCATGGTGACGTTTGAAGGCATTCTTATATTGTATTGCAAATTGAAAGTTGTAAATTAATTTAGACAATAAGCATCACTCACTCACTCAAAATGCGGAAAATAACGTTATTCTATTTTTTCAGAATATTCAACATTCGGCTTCAGAAAAATCTTCGGTCTCGAAAATCTTGGCCGATGCCGAATGTTTTGTCGATGGTGCACGAAGCCGAATGTTCAGTTAGACTCTACTTAAAAATGAGAAACAGAACTTCCACGAATCGACAGTATCCATGCATATCCCTCATAAATTAAGAATGAAAAGGATCGGTTTACCGTGCAATGGACTACCTCAACAATGACTGTAGGGAGTCTGCATTTGATAACTGCATTGTTGTCATCAGCTGCTCTTACATCTGTATCGCTGAAGTTGTTTTCGGCATCAAAACCTTTTACAACGTCCCGGCCAATACTACGTTTTATGGCGGCATATATATTTTTTATTTAACTTCCACATCTCCGTGGCTAAGATATATGGCATCAATGTGGGGACGTAACTAGATCATGCGAGATCCATTGTGTCGCCACCTGGGATTTCAAGGAATTCATCCGTTTATTTTTACTCCATGAAAACTCACATGACGTAGTTCCTGTTTTCGTGAGTATTATTATCGGTAACGTAGGAGTAATAAATTAAAATCAGAAGCAGTGGAGTGTGCAGTGCGCAGCGTGAGTTGTTTGATGTATGTTCCACAATTCAACGTAAGTTAGGCAGACAGGTTACGTGAATTCATAGCACACATGGACTCAGTTCAACTGAATGGTTTATTACGGAATTATTTGGACTTTTTGATGATTTTTCAGGTTCTTCTGATGATCTTTGTTCAAGGATCTTTGTTTGTTCAAGGACTCAGTTCAACTGAATGGTTTATTACGGAATTATTTGGACTTTTTGATGATTTTTCAGGTTCTTCTGATGACCTTTGTGGATGTCCAGCTATTCCCACTGGATATTTACGCGTGCGACACTTTGTTTTATCCTCTTGAACATCTATGCATCGACCTAGTTCGGAAAAGATAAGCCCAACCTTGCGGCGAAGGTCCGTATGAACTATACTACCAACATCTGTTGTATCACGTTGAGCAAGGTGTTAGTTCTGTCTCTCACATCTCGCAGAGTGTAAGTCAATCACAATATAGGCGGAATGGGATACGCCCCGGATTGAACATCTCCCGCTTATAAAACCATCTGGGTATTTTGGAGACCCTTTCTAAAGGTATGCGTTGCAATGACGCAGTATCATGTTATAACGACGATGGGAGCTCTGAATGCTAGCTTGCTAAGTCTACGTTTGTTTTTTTTTTGGATTGGGGGCATTGATGGTTTCCATTACGAAAACTCACAACTGCTAGCATTTGTGGATGCCTTTGACATGATCTGTCGAAAATAGAGTGCCGCCATGGAGCGGCTGCACATACAGTGCAGAGATACGATATCTAGCCGGAGGTAATTGTGTCATAATAGGCGATTTTCTTGTTGATTGGTCTTTCATTGTTCTATTTTGATAACTCAAGCGTGATTCATGACATAAGACAAAGTCAAGCAGGGTCAGTTACCATTGTCATTCCGTCGTGGAAGGACTTACGGCATCATATACTGTCCTGCTGCTGAACTCACCTGCAGAGCAAGTAATTCAAACTTGTAGCAGAAACTAGGATTGTGTCGTAAGCTTTTTCTCTCGTTTATTTTGTATGCAGTTTGTGTGTTACTGAGAACAATATCTCGCACGTAAAAATGACATATGTGCTTTCACTCCTCAAATTTATAAAAGGTATACCGACAGTCAATGATATAAATATAGTCCGTTTTCGTGCTTGTGCGAAGCTAAACTATCGTTCAAACGATATCGTCAGACGATTGTCGTATTACGTGATTAGAGACCTGATTCCCAACTACTTTCCACAGCGTCTAATTTCCGATGAGTGGATCTTAGGAAACCTGGATGATGATCCGCTTTGTATCGAGTTATAATTGGGTTTGTTGTCCCTCAAAACTGCTGTATTTGGTCCGATGAGCAGTATTTGGTCCTGAGTGAATACAGCGAGGAATATTCTAGGATGAGACAACATTAAGGTCAATGAAGTACGCGTTCCTTCAAAGATTTCGAAATTTCTTGTCCAAAATGTTGCACGAGTTGGATCTGGTCGACATGTGGTTTTAGCAAGACAGCACTACATGCCGTACAACACGGAAATCGATGCACCACGTGAAGATTGAGATTTTTGAGCAATTGCCTATAATTTGGGCTGTTGAATCGCCCCCAAAATGTTGCACGAGTTGGATCTGGTCGACATGTGGTTTTAGCAAGACAGCACTACATGCCGTACAACACGGAAATCGATGCACCACGTGAAGATTGAGATTTTTGAGCAATTGCCTATAATTTGGGCTGTTGAATCGGAGGCTAAGTTGTGTGCGGATACTACATCGTCTATACCTAGCAGCAAGCGACAAAGACAATATTGTGTTACGCATTATTGGCGAGATACCAGTCAATATGCTGGCGGAAGTGGCCCCAATCGGAACTCTCTGTATGTACCATTTAAGACGTATTTATAGCTAGTTTGAAGGAATCTTTAGAAGCCAAATGGCAAATATTGATTTATCAACTCAAATAAAAACTGTGTATACTTTTGTGATTTTCCTCGGTCTTTTTTGACAGCTAAAAACCAGACACTTAAAAAATGTATCACTCACACTGTTGTAGAATTGATTCAGAAATGATATAAGCATTGAAGATAAAAATCCAATTTTGCACATTATTGCAAAATTTTTAAAAATATGGGTCTAAATATTAAAAGAGTTTGAGTTTTGCGAATTTTTCAAAACCAATTGACATGAATAATTTAATTTTTGAGAAATTTTATATTAGAACATATTTCTGGCTTTCAAATTTGGTATAGTACTTCGGTGTAAGTGTTGCCGTTGCTTTTTTTTTATAATTTTGTTCCATTTTATTTTTTTTTTTTTCTAAAATTGCTTCTACCTCCTGTAGGAGGCGAGATGGACCCCGCCTCCCTGCTCGTTATCAACCCCTCTACAAAGTACCGTCATCAATTCTTGGCGCCAAAGTTCTCATACTCTCCCCCTGGTACAAAATGAGAACTCACTTGGGCTGCAATTCGATTGCGGGACATTCGAGATTTCGAAAAATTAACAGTTTCAAATTGCCTGCCTTTCAAGTTGAAACCAGAAGTTCGATAAAATAAAACCAAAAACATCCCACGTGTCGTGAAAAATATTTGAATATTCAATCAGCCAGACCAGAAATTGTTTTTTTTTGTTAACCTCCCGTGTAATTCGGAATGCGCTGCTTCATTTTGTTCGTTCATCGTTAAAGATGTGTGCGCTTTTTTGTCAAGAAGTCCGAAATGACTTGATGACCAATTTGTTTCGCATCCACTTTGCGAACCACTTTACATGCATTCCAAGAATTCACTTTTCGACCCGTCTCCGTTCCGTAAAAAATAATTAAGTGGCGTTAAATCGTTAAATCGAATGCTCTGGCTCATTTCACGGGATGATCTCACCGTCCGCCGATGACACCATAATTTGGTCGGCCATGCAAACTCGTATACACATCCATACGCATGGCGATAGTCTTGCAGCAGACCGCTGGACTTTGATGTCAACCAAATTTGGAAACAACGAATCGTTTATTACTGTCGCTCGAAAACAGGATCCGGCTTTGGTATCATCACAAAAAAACAAACAAACCACTGCCACATGCCAAGTCGGATGAGATACACTTTCAGTTATGGGCAGTCACTTTGTCGTGCTTATCCTGATTGTCGTAAAGTAAGTTAGGTATGAGAGAAGGAAGCTGTGCTCGACAAGATGGAGGATTGGGATGATAGGATGCAGGCACATGAGGCAACAAGGTGCAAAAGATTTCACTTCAGAACGACTGACGTTAAAGACAAAAACGATAAACGAATGAGGAAGTCTTTTCCGAATGGAATACAGTGTCAGTCAGAACCACATAAACAGGGAATTTCGACACACATAACATCCCTTATTCCTCCAAATCAAGGTTAACAAACTGACCGAGACCGTCAATGTCAGACAAGGCGATGCGCTGCCATGTGGGTTCTTCAACAACTTCCTAGAGGAGATTGTGCAAGACTCACACGCCATCATCAGAGTCACTATAGATAGTCTCGAAGTTCGTCCTACTGTCAGCATAAGCGTATGACATTGACGTGAACGGCAGAACACAGCGAGCCGCCAATAAGCAGTTTACTGGCATTGAGACGGAAAGGGCTAAAATGGGTCAAGCGGTGAATGAGGGCAAAACGAAGTACGCGCTGTCATCAAGGAAGGACACACAACATCGACGACTTGGCCAAAACGTCACCATTATCAGCTATAACTTCGAGATAGTGAAGGACTTCGTCTACCTCGGCCCGCAAGCGAACAGTACGAACAACATCAGTACCGAGATCAAACGCAGAGTAACTCTTGTCAACCGCTGTTTCTATGGGCTCAAGAGGCAATTGAGTAGTAGAGCCATCTCTCGAAGGACCAAGCTGACTTTATACAAGACCTTGACTTTATACCGACAGATCTCAGTCCTGCTGTACGGCGCGGAGGCATGGACAATCCCAAAAGCGGATGAGGAAGTCCTTGGTCTTTTTGAGAGAGAAGCTCTGCGTGCGATCTTTGGTCCTGTCTGCGTTGATGATTATTGGAGAAGAAGATTCAACCACGAACTGTACGGGCTGTACAGCGACATGAGTCTAGTCAGGCGTCTTCGGATCCAACACCTAAGATAGCTAGGCCATGTAGAGCGTATGGACAACTCAGCTCCGGCACGAAGAGACTTCGACTTCGGTGCCGCACCAAGGTGGCGAGGACCTCAAACAACTAGGTGTGCGAAACTGGAGACGACTAGCCAAGTTGAAGAAGCTTGTTGATGGAGGCCCAGGTCCACCCGGATTATAGCGACAAAAAATGAGAAGGTGAATTAAAAGTCTAATTTAGGGAGGGTTAAGGAAAGATGCTCAACCTCTTTCAAAATTTGATCCAAATCATTTTTATTTGAAATAGTCGTAGCTGCCTTACGAGTATGATGAGGAAAGAGTGACTTCGAACGAAAGCTGCCAATTACAGCCGATGCCATTGACCAGCCCACACAGTACTGCTGGTCTGAAATTGGTGAAAAGCGCCGTGCCTCCCCATATATCCCTCGATCCACGTTCAAAACTCATTTCTGAGCAACAAACCTCGGCATTTTTCTTTCTCTGTTCTCTCCCCAATATGCGTGTGTTCATCGATTGATCAACTAATCCTCGACCTGTACCAGCATGTGGGTCTCAACTAGTCAGCACAGATGTTGATACCGGCTGTGGTACGGAAGAAGATCAGTGATCTTGTCGATTAATCCTCGCACTTGTAGGAGATTTATCATTCAAAATACAAGCAAGCCCAGAAAATTGCCGATGCTACATAACGTGATCAGAATGTAACCGGATTAACCACGATCAGAACAAAGTCGGAAAACGAAGTCAAATGTCAAATGCAGTAGATGTCATGTACATTCTCTCAAGCGGATGAAACACGAATATGGAATGTTTTTCCCAGCCCAATATTTCACATAGACTACAACCCGCAGATACATGTCTAAGACGTTTAAGACCAATGTAAACTGGTACCCACTGTCCGTTCCTCCTTTTCTATCCTTGACCCGTGAATCAACTTCAGACATCCATTCACAGACGCGTCTGCATTAGCGTTTATGACTCAACGAATAACTAGCTCCAAAATTCCCTTAAACTGTCACACGTTCTGAATGGAGATTGTGGCAATATCGTTTGAGGACGAATCAGTCAAGTGGAAGTAAGCCTCCTCATCCAGATTAAGTTTGTGTACTCCGTCAATCCTTTTCGCACGCAATCAGTGAAAGTACGGGCCTAAGAGCGGTAGGCTTGGTTGATGTATGGTGTTAGTCGGATTTACAGAATAAGCATATTGGGCAAGGTCTTAAGGTGAATGGTTGTGAAGGGTCTTGAAGTAGACATACTAGAGACGTCAGATATTTTCAATTGGCATTGAAGAGTAGCTGTAAGGTTTCCAAGGAGCAAGAGAGAGAGAGAGAGAGAGAGAGAGAGAGAGAGATAGAACGAGAAAGAGAGAGAGAGAGATAGAACGAGAAAGAGAGAGAGAGATAGAACGAGAAAGAGAGAGATAAAAATAGAAAGAGAAGGAAAGAGAGAGAGAGATAGAAATAAATAGAGAGAGAGAGAGAGAGAGAGAGAGAGAAAAATAGATAGAGATAAAGAAAAAGAGAGTGAGAGAAAGAATGAGAGAGAGAAAGGGAGAGAGAGAGAGAGAGAAATAGATAGAGAGAGAGAGAAATAGATAGAGAGAGAGAGAGAAATAGATAGAGAGAGAGAGAAATAGATAGATAGAGAGAGAAATAGATAGAGAGAGAGAAAGAGAGAGAGAGAAAGAGAGAGAGAGAAATAGAGACAGAGAGAAAGAGAGAGAGAGAAGTAGATAGAGAGAAAGAGAGAGAGAGAGAAGTAGATAGAGATAAAGAAGGAGAGAGAGATAAAGAAGGAGAGAGAGAGAAAGGGAGAGAGAGAAAGAGAGAAAGAGAAAAAAAAAGAGAGAGAGAGAAATAGATAGAGATAAAGAAGGAGAGAGAGAGAAAGAAAGAGAGGCAATAAAACTCTTCTTTTAAATTCACTCACCCTCTCCCATAAGGGGCTTATAGATGACAAAGGCCACATAAACTATTCTTGTTTTTGCAAAAATTTGTCTTTCTAACACCCACAATAAACACAATAAAGTGAAAAAGCCTTCATTTTCCTTCGCAATGATTTTCACTCATCGCAATGATTCAGTTCAAGTTTAAGAATTACGGTGAAGTTAAGATTACACCTTTTGCTGGATGACGCATCATGGTCTTATCGTTATTTCAGATAACGATGTGATCGTCGAGGCGTGGCGTTATGGATATGTGCGTCGACTTCTTGTACTTGAACCTTTGGTGCCCAGGTTCGATGCTTGGCACGATAAAAAAATGTTCCATGCACCTCCTCTTTCGAGTCGCCAGTCTTAAAACGGCTCCTCAAACTTGGCAATTTGGAGTCGTCGTCGTCGTAAAACTGTAGGTGTCTTCGTTAGAGGACAATAGCACGCACAACACGAGTGGTTGTAATGGAAGCTAGTGCGACTAGGTCCACCTCGGACTGTCGCGTCACCCATATTATTATTGTTACTATCAGATATTTGGTCTTTCCGGACCAATTTGGGCTCAATAGATTGCGTCTTATCGGCGAAAGTCTCTGATAATAACCAGCATCAAATTGAATGATCTCCGTCACGTACTCATGTGACCCATTTCGAAACACATATTCATGAATCAGCTCGACAGTTAATAAAGTTTTATCGGCGGTGTCGCGGTTCAATATTGTTTGGGAAACTACTTATCGGGCAATTAATGTACATATACGCTTCCTTCTAGGCATGATTGAGTCTATATTGTGCCACCTATTCGCGGGATGATCGCTGTAATTGTTCAAATTGGACATGAGTCTATACAACATAAAACAGCTGCATAATTGTCAACTTTTCAGTCCCAGCAAAAAAAAAAAAAAGAATTCGCGCTTCCAACATTGGAGAAATTCGCCGCTTGCTTATTTTTTTTTTTTCAGAAAGGACAACTAATGTCTGGCACAATCCTCTTTCAGTGTGATACTTACCGAAGTATACTATATATACTATTTCCACAATGGATATCTTGGCCAACGCCAGACGAACAACGAAACATTGCTCAAGACGTTTATTCCCGATGTTATACGCTGTCTTAATGGCACGCCTGTCAACATTATATGGCCGTCTTCAAATAAACACATTTTCTATAACTTAGTCTTTATTACAGCGCTTCCGGTTGGTCGCAGAAATGGGTTATTTTCATTGGCGCTGTTGTTGAGATGTGTACAGGTCCTATACATTTATTTTCGCGCGGATTTACTGTTCGTAATAAGGGAATTTTTTCGAACATGGCACTTTTTTCACGCGGAATTCATAATAAGGCTGGATGTCTCGGCATCCGGAGAAATGAGTGTTCATTAAGAGCTCTAAAGATTCTGGCCATACTCCATCTGAGAGAGATCAAGGGGTGGAAT
Source organism: Eristalis intricaria (assembly GCA_964034865.1). Lineage (NCBI taxonomy): Eukaryota > Metazoa > Arthropoda > Insecta > Diptera > Syrphidae > Eristalis > Eristalis intricaria. The sequence continues at coordinate 26,092,659 of OZ035873.1, read as the reverse complement.
CTTTATCTGGAGTGGTAATGTTCCATGTTCCATGATCATGTGGATATCATCGTTTCTAATATACCAGGGTGCATTAACGATGGTTGTATGGAGTCTGTATTATGTTGAAATTACTTGCTTTGGTAAAACCCCAAGGTTGTACGCCATACGTCCAAACAGGTTTAAGGATTCGCTTGTATACAAGCAGTTTGTTGTTAATACTTTGTTTGGATTGTTTACCAATAAGCCAGTACGGATTGTTATATTTCATGACAAGTTCTGCACGTTTCTTCTTTACGTGATCCTTCCACTTGAGTTTTATGTCAAAAGTCATCCCGAGGTATTTTGCTTCATTGCCAAAAGGTATTTGCACACGATATAAGAAGTTATTGACTTGCCTATAAGTGAAATTAATATGGACTAATTTGTTTTCATTAGGAACAATTCGCCAGAAGTTCATCCATTCGTGTATCCGATCTAGTGAACGCTGAAATTTTGCTGTAGACTCTTCAACCGTTTTGGCTGTTACCAGAATAGCGGTGTCGTCAGCAAGTGTGCCTAGAACAGTTTGTTCTATCAGTAGTATGCAGTCGGTATAGCAGAGGGCCAAGAACACTCCCTTGCGGTACACCAGCATTTACATCTATTTTTAAAAGCAGAGTATTCATTTCCATGCTTCACACGGAAGATCCTATCAAAGAGATAGTTCCTTAAGATACTTTACAGTTTTCCCGGTGGAGATCGGCATATTGTATATTTCAGGCCTTCATGCCAAACTTTGTCAAAGGCTTGAGAAACATCGCGAAATGTGGCTGAAAAAACGAGCTTTTGTTCAAATGCCTTTTCGATTACATCAGTTATACGCTGTACACGGTCAATAGTTTAGTGTTTACTTCTAAAACCAAATTGGTGATTTGGTATGAGCTGTGTTTCTTCCACAATTAGACTTAAACGTCTAAGCAGAAATTTTTTAAATACTTTAGACATTTTTTGGAGTAGTGAGATACTTCGATAGGTCGTTGGTGGTTTCCCGGGTTTGGTATCATTATAACTTCTGCCACTTTCCATTGACTAGGGACATGGTCAAGTCTAAGCGCGGCATTAATTAAGTAGAGTAACTTAAGAACGCGCCTAAGATGGCTAGGCCATGTAGAGCGTATGGACAATTCAGCTCCGGACCGGAGAGTCTTCGACTCCGAAACCGTGGGAGAATGTAACAGAGGACAGAGTAGCGCACCCAGGTGGAGAAGGACCTCAACCAACTTGGCGTGCAACACTGGAGACAGCTAGCCAGAGACCGTGCTAGCTGGAGAGGCTTGTTGGTTGAGGCCCAGGTCCAAGAAGATAACTTAAGAACGGCTTTCTTAGGTAACTCTTTAAGAATTTCTCATGTACTTGCCATTGGCAAACCCACCCCTGTTCTAGCTAGCTCGTCGGCCCTTTCGTTGTCTGGAATACCACTATGCCCAGTGTAATGTATAAAACAACCTTGCAATTTAACCTGTAAATTAATTGTAAAAAGCAACCTAATCATTTTATATTGAAAATAATGAAATATACTTTAGAGAGTTGAATTGAATATTAAGATAGAAGAACACGTGTTTCAATAATTGTCTTGGCTTCTTGGAACAAACAAGAACACTACACCCAGGGACCCAGCATAGGGTAAGGTTGCATCTGACCGCTATCTCCCTAAGAGATAGACTAGACGGCAATGTTTTACCACCTTTGATTTGATTGATGGTGTATCTAGAGTCTTGATGGCCGCCTGACTGTCTATGTATACAACGATAGATAGCCCGACTACCGGGTTCATTGACAGTAAGCGGACAGCCCTTTGGAGAGCCTTTTCTTCTGCCTGGAATATACTATAGTGACAGAGAGATTGTTACTTGTGTTGGTGAGAATCTTCATCAAGGCACTATGTGACCCGTGTCCACATGGTAGTGTCAGATTTTTACTGACTAAAAACACCCTTCCCTTTTGATTTTTCTTTACTACGACTAAGTTTCCTTATCTAGTAGTTTACATTTAAGGATATTTTCGCGTGTTGCAGATAGACCTTCGGTAAAATCCCCTGCCATGACCATCGCTAGGATGGTTTATTATTATTGCGCCGAATCGAGCGGTCTTGTAGGCTGGAGTCGGCGTACTAAACGTCTCATGTCCAAAGTTTGGAGGATGGCATTGTTACAATGACCACGAAGTCTGATACTTAGCTTGGGAGTTTGTTATTTCTTCGTCGACGGTAGGTATCCCTAGGTCCCTTTGTATATCAAAATCACCAGGCAGCTTTCAGAATAGCCCGCATAATATTATTTTGAAAGGACTGAATAAATCCTCTGTTATTTGCTTTGGTGCAACCCCACAGCTATATGCCGTAGGCTTGTATAATAGCAGTTTGTTGTACATGCTTAACTTGGAGTGCCTTCCAAGTAACCAGTGCATTTCTCTAGACCGGTGTTCGAGCTCATCCCGATTGACAGAGAGAATGATATTTCCTGCGATGGCGTGCCACCAGTACTTTCTTTCCGTTTTGGCTCCATCTGGAAGTATACACCCAGATTGGTAGCTTCTCTGACTACGTCTGGTGCCCAGACTTCTCTATTTGGGATGAGTGTTTTATACCCAAATTCAAAATCTATAACGGGCGCAGTGTAATCTGTATGTCTTGCTTATTTCCATGTGACCCAAACTGTGCATTTTACTCCAGCGGTTGCATTCCCTCAACCTGATCGCTGCCTTGGTAGCCGCCAACTTCCCGTGAATGTCCATGGGAAGTAGCTGTGTCATTGTTTCCATGGCGGCTGAAGGCGTAGAGCGAAGTGCACCCGTAATGCAAATGCACGCATATCTTTGTATACTGCTTATCATTCTAGGATTGAATGTATTTCGTAATGCTGGCCACCAAACAAGGATACCGGATGTTAGAATTGGTCTGACGACTGCTGTAGTGTGTCATTTTCAGATTGAGCCCCCAATTGGAACCGAGGATCCTCTTGCAAGTATTCATAGCTAACGCCGCCTTCCTAATACGGTCCTGAATATTTGTTTTCTACCTTATCTTACTGTTTAATATTACGCCTAAGTATTTGGCCTGACTAGTTCCTTGTTCTTCAACTTTGTAAGTTAACGCAAGAAATGACACCACCGCGCAGATAAAACGAAGGATTACGCTTGAAAATTGCTGCGCTTATGGGCTTGGAGGGCAATTAAAGAATATAGCCCTATCTCGAAGAAACAAGATATCCGCATACAAGAACTTGACGTTTATATTGATTACTGAAAACGTCGAATTTCATATCGCTCCACTGCTGACACGGCTACGTCATTACATGCCCATTCATTATTTATGTCTGAAAAATCTTAACGAAAACTAAATACTGGAACTTATCGGCTCTGTTGTCGGCGTGGGTTGGAGCGCGTTGCTCCTCGCAGATTGTGCGTTCAAATTTTTGTTGCAAGCTACAATCCTTTTTGGTATTGTTTTGTATCAAAAAGCATCGAGAGAATAGGTTTGAATTTCAGACATATTTTTTTCCGATTTACCCTTTTAAAATGTCCTACGCCACGCCACTGGACGCTACTGATGTTGATGAACTTGAGTCTCAGTTATAAGCCCCTAAACATATTCCGATCCTTCGACAATATTCTTCCACCTTGTGCAGAGCTACGGGTGAATCAGGGCCTCTCTGACTGAGTATGGGACTGGTGCCAATTTCCCCATGCGCTCGTACATGGACGTTCGGCATTGTGGCCGGTGATTCGGGCACCAACACCGGTTTCAAAGGGCTCGAAGAAAATACTTGGGAAACATCCAAAGACTGCTTGACGTCGTAAAGGCAAAAGAACTAAAAAACCCCAAGTCATGCGACAAGCTCGTTTCTCGCTGGAGGACAAATGAGGCCCTTCATTGCGCTGCAGCGACTTACCCTTAGTAAATGGTTCATCGAAGAAAATATACACATCGATTACTTGACATAGAGAAGGCATTTGACACTATCTGGCATAATGGTCTCATTTTCAAATTGAACAACCTCAACTTTCCACCTTATTTGTGCAATATAGTTCTAAGTTTTCTGTCTGATCGTTCTTTCCAAGTCCATGTGAATGCTGGTGTATCAGATTTAATATCCTATAATGCAGGTGTGCCTATATACTATACAATTTGTATGCCTCGGATTTTCCAGAAGTACCTGAATGTGAAACGGCTATCTTTGCTGATGACACAGCTATATTTTCATCACATGAGTTCGCTCTTAGCATTGAGAGCAATCTTAAATTTGCGATGGAAATTATTTTTAGATACTGTGATACATGGAAGATAAAGATAAATTACAAGCGATCTTTTTCACACGAAAAAGAAAAGCTTGTTTTCTTCCCAGTTCTAGCTTGAGGGTGAATGGAATCAACGTTGAGTGGAAGAACTCCGTTAGGTACCTTGGTATACATCTTGACAGTAAATTGACTTTTTATGAGCACATCAATCAGACCCTTAAGAAAGTAAACATTGCAAAGAAAAAACTTTACCCTTTCATTAACAGAAAATCGTTTGTGTCCCTCCCCCAACAAAGTAATCATTCTTAAATCTATATTCCAAGCAATAATTCTTTACGGTTGCCCTGTATGGGGAAATTCCGCTCATTGCCACATTAAAAAATTACAAATAGCTCAAAACAAAGTTTTAAAAATGATGTTAGACCTACCACATGATTATTCCACCTTAAAACTTCACAAAAGAGCGGGTGTTTAAAAGAATACTGAAACTGACACATAAGTTTAATTATTCATGTGCTTTTGCTGACAATCCGCTAGTCAATGAGTTAACAAATTGTAATTCCCTAAATTAATAAGGTTCAGTATATGTTATTATTTTATTTATTAATTGTTAATATACTTACAAATTCATATATTTATTTATTTACTTATTTATTGATTTATTTATTTATTTATTTATTTATTTATTTATTTATTTATTCATTTATTTATTTATTTATTTATTGATTTATTTATCTACTTTTAACGGCTTCTTTGTGATATTAATTTACTGATATGAAACAACAATTTTCTTATGTACACATACATATACTGAAATATATTTTTATATATATACACCTAAGTCTGTTTTTACACGGTCTTTTTTTACACGGTTTTGATATAACACGGTTTGAAAATTGAATATTTTCAATTTTTTTACACGATTTTATTCCATTTAGCACGATTTGAAATTTTTTGTACTTAATTTTTTTTTATCACAAAAAAGTATTTATGAAAGAAAAAAGTCTGAAACCATCGATAGTATCGATAGTGCTATCGATAGTTTGCGAACACTAGCTTAAAGATTTAAGTGAATTCCCTTTTAGCGCGTACAAGCAATTTTTACTGGTCAAAGCAAATGTGAATAGCACTAATTTAGGGGAATTCCCTTTATGTGCATACAATAAAATTTACTGGTCAGAGCAATTGAAACGTGTTAATATTTCGTTCACAACATAGTTGTTTAGTTCCTGAACTTGCCATACATTTAATTTATATTATGTACTTTTAAGATTAGAGTGCATATCTTTTTTATCATTAATTACTATGCTTGTGAAAATAAGCATTATACATTTGATTTAATAAAATAAACATGAATTCTTGTTCTTAAAAATTCTTGTTTTTCACTAATTTTAACAGGTTTTAGAGATTAGGAACAAATCACCCATTTTTGTATACGATCAATGTCTTTTTTTACACGGTTTTTTTTACACGGCTTCTTCTGGAACCAATCTACCCTGTAAAAACAGACTTAGGTGTATATATATATTTTTTTTTTATTGGAGGTTTTGTCGTCTTTCCTTCAGTTTGTTTGATTTAATTCTTATCAATTTTATTTAGATTCGGTATAAGTTAAACCCATTTTCCAGTAGTAAGATATATGATGTATCAAATCTCTGTAATAGATACTGTGCGATAACTAAAATCAATGCAAATATTTTATGACGAAATAAATAACTATCTATCTATCTATAAGTGGATAGTGGGCTATGTTATCAATTTTAGCTTCCCGAAATTCAGATGCATTTCTTCGTCCTGCGATCCTATATTCCCGATTCTATAGGGCCTTCTGTTCTTGAGATATATGTAGACTTTCCCGCTATACGAGTTCCCTACACGAGGACCTACAACAACTGGTCAACTTGCCACGTATCAGAGGCTCCTAGTCACTTGTGGGTTCCAGATTATAGACACAGTTGAAGCTTTTGTGGTTCTAGAGTCCAGTGAGAACCTAGAGATAAACCAAAATTGAATCGATATTGACCAACCTTTGTTGCCAACATATTTCTACCTCCACGTCGTCAATCAACCAACAAAACCTGAACAGTTGCCACAGAAAAATTCATTCCTCCTCAGAATTTTCCTCATCCCCAAGAAAAACTGCACGATCTTCATTCCATGCAACGCCATCCATCGACTGCGGCATTAATCATCAAAACGGTGACATGCAAAAATGCAAATGCTCTTAGCGAGCACCACTTTGATCAATCTCGTCCACGATCGATTGCCAAACAAGAAGTATTAGAAATTCAAAATACACCACCTTTCTAGCTTCTTTAGAGAGGTTTCCAATGGTTTGGGGAAATTTGCCTGTTACGACTAAGGCTATGTCGTCTGCGTAGGCTATTGACTTGCGGCCACCATGACAAGTTCATTAAGGATTTCGTCTACAACTAGTTTCCTGAGAAGATGGGAAAGTACTCCCCCTTGAGAGAAGCAGTGGTAGGGGCAACTCTTGAGCAGGCTTGCGGGACGGGTCAACCCCCCGTACCACGTCAACGAGATGGGCACCTTCCTTAGCAGCCTGAGAAAAATTTTGAGGGACGGGTGGGTTCTAATAAGATCCTGTGGACTTATTCCTTAAGCTGAATCAGTGTACATATTCACCTCGCAGTCCATAGCAGAGTGAACAAATACCATCCGATTTCATGTGCACAGCATAAATTACTTACGTTTAATCCTGTTCCAGACACTAATGCCGAGTAACGCTGCAAACTGATGGTAAAGCGTGAAAGATCTCCCTCCCCTAGACGCCCCATTCGTCTAAAGATAAATCGGCCCTGTTGCAAAAGTGTAACAAGAAACATCAGCTTACCCATCAACCTCTCCGCGGGGCACTCCCTGTGGTCCAATTTCCTGAAAGCCTCCAAAGTCTAAATAAAACACAAACAACTGTTTTTTTTTCTTATTTTGTGAATGAATGAGTTTTATTTTTATTTCCTAGCGTTCCTCGTTTACAAAAAGCTCATGAAGAGTGAACGATACAAACGATGATAAACATTAAAAGTGAAAAAGGAGAATGCATTTCGAACAGCAGTAGCGTCCAACAGCACAAAGATGACGAAGCCAACAAACAAAATTGGATTTCAAACCAATTCCATTCGAGGACGCGTGCGTGTGGGCCATCTTCTTCTGCATTCTGCGTGTGGGGGGGTGTGGTGGATGTGTGTTTGAGTGTAGTTAATTAAAGTAGATAATAATTAATGGTAGATTAATTAATACAAATTAAAAAAATAAGAAAATGCTGCATCGCCCGCTGAAGCGACATCTGGTTACACAGCTTCGCCGACGCCTAGCGCGCCTTCTCCCACCCCCTTGGCAACGGATGGTGGACTTTTTATTAGCGGCAGAATGTGGGGGCGATGACGACGACAACGACGACGGCGATGTGGATGATGACGATGACGATGAATGATGTTTGTTCTGTTTACATGGGCCTGCCCATGCCCCGGCCGGGTGGCATGCCACCACTGCCGGAGCTAGGGCTCTTGATCGTCTCATCGACCGAGAGGATCATGCATGCTGCTTCGCTGGCAGCTGTTAGAGCGTTAATTTTAATTATGGACGGTTCCCAGACGCACGCCTCGTAGTTATCGGCGATGTGCTCCTTCATGATGTCCACGCCGTACCAGCAGTTGCCTGAAAGAAACAAGAAAAATCCCATGTTAGTCAGAATTTATGGATATGCTGGTGCGTTAAGTTAAAGACAAGTTTCTGAATAAAACGCATTCGTCGCCAAATAAGGAGCGAGTGTGAAAATCAAGATGCAATAAATGGCCGTTAACAGTGTCGACCGAGAGACGAAAGGATGCAAAGTGAATGTGTTCGTTGCTTGTTATTCCGCACGCAAACAGCATTTACGAGTGGCTTAGAATAAAATTATCCAAGCGACGACGTCGAATGGCTTGTTGGACGGAGCTTGAGTTCACCACTTCGCGACAGACAGGGAATTGCCTTTTCTCCTAATTGTGTGAAAATGCTTGAGTGCTTGGTTGTTGGTTAAAGGGTCACTTAGACGGCGGCTCTCTGGCCGTGCGCCTCGGCTTCATTACCATTCGTATTCAAGTCTGCGGAAGTCGACGCGAATGCTTAATTAAGCAGGGTGAATGGCATTTCGTTGGTAGTCGACTGTGCGTTTCTATTTTTCGGCAGTCTGAGCTTTTTCGAATGCAGACAGTGTGTCGTCGGGGTGATTGTCGCGTGGAGGGAGTGTGGAGCACTGGCTCTGGCATGGTTTCGTTAACAAATTAAGGTCAACTATTTCGGGTGTTAGAATAAATTCACTTGCATTTTTCAGACTCCTCCATTGTCTGTTCATGTGGAACAGTGGTGACCACACGATCAATCTTCTGCCTGAATTGTGATGATTTTCTTCATGCCAGAGCACAGATTATTCAAAAGGAACTGTCAGCGTTTCAAAACACGATCGGCTAGTGCAAGAATCCAGGTCAGATTCTTGGCGTCAAGCCAGAATAAACGCAGACAAGCGACACGATCACTCGAAAGTTCGTACAGTTGGCCAGTCGTGTGCTGATGGCATTGACGGGAGTGGTGGAAGACAGCGAGTCGTCAAATGCGACATAGGAACGGAAGTGGGGATAATTAAGTAATAGGCTGTCTTCCAAGAAGGACAGCATGTCACGTTGGGCAGGTATAGCTAAGAGCTCGTCAGGGACGACTTGGCCTACCTCGCACTAAATTAATTCAGAGAGGTGATCAAACACAGAGTCATGTCAAGGACCAAACAACTTAGAGAAGCTAAAATTGAATCGATATTGACCAACCATTGTTGCCAACATATTTCTTCTTCCACGTCGTCAATCAACCAACAAAACCTGAACAGTTGCCACAGAAAAATTCCGTCCTCCTCAGAATTTTTTCTCGTCCCCAAGAAAAACTGCACGATCTTCATTCCATGCAACGCCATCCATCGACTGCGGCATTAATCATCAAAACGGTGACATGCAAAAATGCAAATGCTCTTAGCGAGCACCGCTTTGATCAATCTTGTCCACGATCGATTGCCAAACAAGAAGTATTAGCAATTCAAAATACAGCTGAGGGCATGATTGATGCTTATCGCAGCAACCAGCAACCCTGATGTGTGACAACAACCCAGAGAGGCAATAAATATTGTTTGATTGATCGAAGGCGCGAATGCAAGCGATGGCGACCGCAAAGACTACACATTTTCCCAGAATCAATCTGAGACACCGTGTGTTCGTGTTCGATTGAGATACGTATTCAAATTTGCTGAAGATCAATGGACTTTGTCGCTCGGAAATGGGTTTCGTTGGACACCCTCAGGGTGGGTGATTTACGATGATACTTTTTTGTATCAAAAATTGATTTGGAAATTTGTTTTGAATTTAATCAATCAGTGGCAGTCTACTTGATGTTTGCATCTCATCAGGGATTCAAGCAAATGCATTTTAAATCCGAGTTTAACAAGCACGGCAGTAGACACAAATCAATAGTCAGCTGAATCGGACTTTCTAACTTCAGGGTTCAATGTCCAAAGATCCCACCGTCTGTTGGGAGCAAACCCCTTTCTTATTGAATCCGAAGTACAGATTTGGGGAAGGAATCACGGCTCTGCCTGCCTGTCTAAGTCGAAATATGACGACGCCAAAAGTCATCAGACGAACACCGCAGCCACCGATAAGTAACACCGAAGCCAACAAAGTAAATAGCGTCTATAGCTAAGTGTCAACCAATGCGTCACATACGACACCAAATGAAATTCGTCGAACTAAACGAATGGCCCACCAATAAGAATTACGGTACCAATCAGACCGATCTTGCGACGGAGCCCTGAGAACCCACTAAACATCTGGAGCTAAACCAGGAACAAGCAATGAGCACACAGCAGGCCCTGAGAACCTACTAAGCAACTGGAGCTTAACCAGGAACAAGCAATGACCACACAGCAGGCCCTGAGAACCTACTAAGCAACTGGAGCTAAACCAGGAACAAGCAATGACCACAGAGCAGGGCCTGAGAACCTACTAAGCAACTGGAGCTAAACCAGGAACAAGCAATGACCACAGAGCAGGGCCTGAGAACCTACTAAGCATCTGAACCTAAACCAGGAACAAGCAATGACCACACAGCAGGCCCTGAGAACCCACTAAACATCTGGAGCTAAACCAGGAACAAGCAATGACCACACAGCAGGCACTGAGAACCTACTAAGCAACTGGAGCTAAACCAGGAACAAGCAATGACCACAGAGCAGGGCCTGAGAACCTACTAAGCATCTGAACCTAAACCAGGAACAAGCAATGACCACACAGCAGGCCCTGAGAACCCACTAAACATCTGGAGCTAAACCAGGAACAAGCAATGACCACACAGCAGGCACTGAGAACCTACTAAGCAACTGGAGCTAAACCAGGAACAAGCAATGACCACAGAGCAGGGCCTGAGAACCTACTAAGCATCTGAACCTAAACCAGGAACAAGCAATGACCACACAGCAGGCCCTGAGAACCCACTAAACATCTGGAGCTAAACCAGGAACAAGCAATGACCACACAGCAGGCACTGAGAACCTACTAAGCAACTGGAGCTAAACCAGGAACAAGCAATGACCACACAGCAGGCCCTGAGAACCTACTAAGCATCTCGAGCTAAGCCAGGAACAAGCAATGACCACACAGCGTCGATCGATTGTCGTCTGAAGTTCGATCAGATCTAATCCAGTGAAACTTCTCTATAGCGGACAGCAGGGTACCATCAAGACTGTCCGTTCTGAGGAGGGTGAAATACACGAATGCCTTTATGCCGGGAAATTGAGGAGGGGTTCGACAAGAGAAGTGTCCCTTATAGAGGGGGTTTCCATAAAGAGAAGTTTCACTGTACCTTCAGCGAGAGAGAATATCAGTCGAAGTCTGTCGTTCGCCCACACAAAACACGCGCTGAGAGAACGCAACCAACAAATCGATCTCCGTCTAGTTCCAATAACTAGACGGTAATAAAAGCATCTCCTAGGATCGGAGATTGTAACATCGAACTCTGTCAGGTTATGCAAGTGTCAGTGAGATACGATGAGCCTATGCTGGATATCCCAGTATCCAATGAAACGGAAAAAGCGGACAGTCTTGCAAAAATGGATCTGAGCTGAGCGAATCTTCTTGTCAAACTCCATTAGGAAAAAAGCTGGAAGACGAACTTTAGACATGCCAAGAACTCGATGACTTAGTCCGTGTATTGGACCAACAGCTGGGGGCTGTGGTTGATCTTGTGCGAAATCAGATCAACATCACTGCACTAGCTTTAGTCGCAAGGGAAGGAAGTGCATTTGCCGGAAGGAGTCCTTACCGGGCACTATGCTATCAGAATGCGACTGACTCGAAACTGAACATACCGCACAACGACTTTAGCAGAAGCTGCAAGGATGCTTTCTTCAGTCTTAAAGAAGAAAGTAGGAGGCTCTGGAAGATCGCAAGCGGCAATACCGTATGGGTACCCAAACTAAGGGATGACTGCAGCCCAAGTGGCTGCCATACATAAAATAGAGAATGGATCACCAACTTTTGCGATGGTCTAGAGGCAATAAAAGCCATAGCATCAGATATTCTGTCATTGAAGCTGGTTTGACTTTGCAGACAAGGCGACAACGAGATATCCTTGAAGAAAAGAATGACCCTCTGTTGGATAAAAGGACTGGAATCCAAAGTAGTGAAAGGGTGGACAGGCTCGCGAAGAATGGCTCGGAGCTAGCATACGCCACTCAGCTCCATAAAGTAGAAGCTAGAAGACGAAGCCCTGGATGGAGCCAGTACTCACCGCCTGAACATTGCAGCCACAGCAATGGCCATATTGCCGAAGCTGAACAAGGGGCACAACGATTTTTGTAGAAGCTGCAGAGACGAGGAAGACATATAGTCTATCAATCATCTGCTCTGCGAATGCCCAGTCCTAGCAATGAACAGAAGGTATTTTCTACGAAAACACTTCTTCTCGGAGCTAGAGGACTTAAGCGGTGATGGTTTGAAAAACGTCCTAGGATTCGGACACGCAGCTCACAGTAGGTCTCACGGTACTTATTTCTCGCGTAAATATGGGCACAATGGTCCCAAAACGTTGGTCTAAGTGAGCCGCGGCCAATAGGCTGTCAGAGCACATACCTCCTAAGGGTACCCAAATACCTAACTGTAATCTGAGAGTGAATCCTTTTTGTCTTTGCTTTTTTTTCAATTCATTTTTATTTCAAAATTCATGACATGCTTACGTACTAGACGATGCTTACGTTCTTGTCTAGATGGAGAAAGACTCCTGGGGGACGAAGCCGTTATGCCGTACCCTTTCGTGGTATTGTGAATTGGGTAGTAAGCCCCCGAGTTATTGACCGAATTCGTCGCTCTAGCAGTATGACCTCGAATCAACTTCAACAGTAAATTGTCCACTCTCATCCCGTTTGTCCTGTTGTATAAAACCTCATTGGAATATAAGTTTCTGTACTGGGACTCTGGAGTTCGATAAAGACGAAGGCAAGCCCTAAGACAAGCCCTCTCGAACAACCGAACCTTTTCCATCAAGTTTGCACTCACGTTGAATCACACGGGACACCCATAGGTGGTCAGATGAGGGCCATGTAGCAGATAACCTTCACCCTCGCATCGAGTTGGCTGTTGTAAAACAGTCTCTTTGAAAGGGCAAAAGCGCCTCGGGCCCTGGCCAGAGCAGCATCTACATGTTTGTTGAAATAAAGACACTGGTCTAGCCAGACCCTCAGGTATCTGACTACAGTCCTTTGCGCCGACGATTGAGAACTTTCGCCAATTCTTTTTCGTATCCGCCGAGGCCTTATACAACGGCGTCCTGAACAGAATGGTTTCCGACTTCTGAAAGTTGATCATCGCAACTTCTCATGAATGAATCGAAGTCACCCTGCGTGAGGGTACTGATTTCCTCGATCTGTTTGCCTGATCAGTACACGATCAAGTCATCGGCGTACGCAATTGCATGAGGAAGAGAACTTAACAGATCGCTCAAGTAAATGTTGAACAGTTGGCGACCATTTTAACTTGAAATTTTCCTGTGTAGGTCACGTTGCCATTCTTGACAACGAACCGTCAACCGGTAAGCATATTACACAGTAGGTACAGCAATGGTTTGCTAATGCCTAGCCGATCGAGCTTGTCAGACCTTCTAACCATACGTCAAAGGCCTTCTCCAGGTCAATCAAGCAGGCACCCGTCCATTGTTTCATGGGTCTTGTTCCATTGGATATCCGACACAAGTTTCGACGCGGCATGAATAGTGTCATGCCCCGCTTTGAAACCGACTTGGTTTTATTGTCCTTAGTCCAGCTGATCAGTGGTCTATTGATCATCTTCTCGAATACCTTACTGATGTTCGGAAGGAGACTAATTGGTCGGGGGTTGCAAGGATTCGAAGAATCTTTTCCTCTCTTGGATATATTATGCGCAGGCAGTGTAGGTGAACTGTTCACTTTCTACAACTGAGGAAGTTGTTGAGATGACGTTGTATGAGAGGATTATTCGTCTAGCAAATTTTGCTAGAATCTTTCAGGAAAAATGCATCGCGATACAAGCAGCCTGACTGACAACCGACATTAATGAACCAATTCCCAAGTCGTTATCCGAACGGACAACGACGGGACAGTCTGTGACATCAAGTCGTTAGAGCTGTTCCTAGGCAAGATTCATTTTGTAAATTTATATCAAGGCTAGTGATAGTGATGAGTTTAAGCTCTTAACAAATCACTGGTGTAAGCTAGTAAGTTCATGCATTGGTGGGTTCAGTCAACGCTCAACACATTTTCGACAGCTGGCTAAAACTTCTTCATCTTCTTCAGGCGGAGCTACGGTCCGGGGTGGACTTGGGCCTCAGCCAGTAAGCCTCTCCAGCCGGCACGATCTTTTGCCAGCTGTCTCCAACTGCGCACACCAAGTTGGTTGAGGTCCTTCTCCACCTGGGTGCGCCATCGGTTCCGTGGACGTCCTCTATTGCGTTGTCCCACTGGTTCGGAGTCGAAGACTCTTCGGGCTGGAGCAGTGTTGTCCATACGCTCTACATGGCTCAGCCATCTTAGGCGTTGGATCCGAAGACGCCTGACTAGACTCATGCCGCTGTAAAGCCCGTACAGTTCGTGGTTGAATCTTCTCCTCCAATAACCATCAACTCAGACAGGACCAAAGATAGAACGCAGAACTTTTCTCTCGAAAAGACCAAGTGTTTCTTCATCCGCTTTTGAGACTGTTCATGCTTCCGCACCATAGAGCAGGACAGGGATGATCAAGGTGTTATATAATGTTAACTTGGTCCTTCGAGAGAGGACTCTACTACTCAATTGCCTCTTGAGCCCAAGGAAACAGCGATTGGCAAAAGCAATTCTGCGTTTAATCTCGGTACTGGTACTGATCGTACTGTTCACTTGCGAGCCGAGGTAGACAAAGTCCTTCACTACCCCGAAGTTATAGTTGCCTATGGTGACGTTTTGGCCAAGTCGTCGATGTTGTGCGCCCTTTCTCGATGACAGCATATACTTCGTTTTGCCCTCATTCACCGCTAGACCCATTTTAGCCGCCTCCGCCTCACTGCCAGCAAACGCCTCATTGACGGCTCGCTGTGTTCTGCCAATCACGTCAATGTCATCCGCGTATGCTAGCAGTTGTACGGACTTCTGGAAGATCGTGCCTCTAGTGTTGGCGTGTGAGTCTTGCACGATCTTCTCCAGGATGGTGTTTAAAAAATCGCATGACAGCGCGTCGCCTTGTCTAAAACCTTTTTTGACATTGAACGTCTCGGTGAGTTCGTTACCGGCCTTGGTGGAGCAGCGAGAGTTCTCTATCGTCATCCTGCACAGCCTGACGAGTTTGGCAGGAATGTCAGAACTAGATATGGCGTTGTATAGCTCGCCACGCTGTCATATACGGCCTTGAAATCGACGAATAGGTGGTGGGTGAGCTGGCTAAAACCAACGCACCCAAAACAAGGAATCTACAAGCCGATACAGAAAACACATCTGCGACTACTGGTAGATCACAGATCATTACATCTCTGTTGGAACAAGAGGAATCTAAGGCTCTGGAACTGTCAGCATGGTGTTGTTCAACCGACGTAATGATCTCGATCTCTTCTGACGAAGGGATCGTAAACTGATCCTAAGTAAGCAAAATGTGCAGAAGATCTTGATGAATGTTCAAGGGTTCATAAAAGTATTAAATTAAAATAGGTGGCTACAATTTAGGGTGGGAATGGTCTACGTGCCTTGAGAAGGGTACCTACATCTGTTTATTCCCAGTCCGAAGGACGAAGCTTTCAAATGAGGTGGAGCCGTCAATTATGAAAGTTGTTCGTGTCGGGAATTGAACCTTAGCACTCAGCGTATTAGCCGACGCACCTATTCACTTCGACACGGCGCGGCGGCCATTGACCATGGATTAAGCGATACCAAAACGACGTGGCGTAGTGGGTTAAGTTCGTCGACTCATACGCAGAGGTTGGCAGGTTCGATACCCGAATTTGCCACCTTTCATATTTCACGGCTCCACCTCTTTCGAGTCACTGACAATGCTCACAGAGGATTCCTGTCTAGAAGAAGCTTCTCAACTTCGCCGTTCGGAGTCGGCATTAAACTGTAGGTCCCTTCCACTCGTGAAGAGCATAACACGAGTGGTTGCTGAGAAGCTAGGCCCAGGTTCGCCTCGGACTGTCGCGCTACCCATACGACACACTGATTGTGTTTTAGACGTCCTCTGCTCTATCCCCCTGGAGGCGGATGGGATTTCATAAATTCATGGATTTATAGGCACTAATCGGCTAAGCAACACATTTGCGGGCAGTTGTCGCTCTTCTAAGAACCATCTGACGCATATTTCAAGCGAAAGATTCGTGCCATTACTTCCAAGATCGCAGCCAAAAAGCCGACGATTAGCCACATTTTCATCCAACAGTCATTCAGTCAGAAGACACGATTTATTCTCGCCTCGCCGTAGACCCTCTCGATCATAAAACATGTTGCCAAAAACAACAAGTTAAAATTCAAACTTATGGCAGTGCGTTTGAAGACAAAAAAAAAAGAAAAGAATATTTTTAACGGTGGGGTGGAGGTGGTCAGTCAGCGCCATCATCCATCTCTATAATGTACGGCCGCCACCACACGCATGGGAAATTCAAAAATTACGCACCATCGCATGCCACAAAGCACAAGTAAATAATAGCTGCTGCCACCAAACGAGAGTCAAACCAAAAATTCAGTCAAAGAAAGATTATTTTCTTTCTTCGGCGGGTGCGGGGGCCTGCGGAGCCTCTATTTATAGACACACTCTTTTTATGCCGTGTTTTTGTTTTGTCTTTCGTAATGAAAGCGAGCAAAACAACCTCGCTCAATGTTGTCAAATTTCACGTCGACGTTGTCTTCGTCGTCATCGGCCGTCTCTTGCTTTATTGGAGACTTATGTAAATTTGAAAAAAAAAAAAAAAAATAAAACAGATTTGCCGTTTAGTATGTGAAACGCGTTTTATTTAATTTTTTTTTCTTTCTGTCTAACCTCTTATTCGTTTTTTTTTTTTTATTATTTATGAGCGTAATTAGCATTTTATGGCTTAGTTCGTTTCGCCCTTTGGCTCGGTGTTTACTCCTGTGAATGGCGCGCTGCTCGGAGCTTATGACAAGAACGCTTTTGTGTTTTTCGCTTCGATGGACGCAGCGCGGAGGTGCGTGTCGTTAAGTTTTTGTTTTTTTTTCTTTTGCGGATGTTTGAGTTTATGGATCCCCCCTCAAATAGTCATATTCATCGGTAGGTTATATTTATCTCATTTTCAACGCCCTCTCGACACGAGGTTGAATAATATCTCTTGTTTGAATAGCACTTGAAGAAAATAAAAAAAACTTCTCCATCTATAGACGGTGTGTTGCCACCATTCAGAAATAATTGGTATCATTAAAGGTGTATTTCTGTTGACGTAGCAATACAAAATGTTTGTTTCTCATGTTTGAGTCGACAATGCGTCTGGCTTTACGCGTCTGGCAGAATCGGCAAGGGAAGCAAATTAACAAGCGACTTTGCAAGTGACCTCAATGAGCTTCGCTTGATGTTGGGTAATTATTTCTGGCGTTACGCTTGAACTGGGTTACACACTTTAGTGCTGTTTTCAGAAAAATAGTGCACATCAACAGTGCACGGTAGAGGCGGCAGAGGTGTCTGAATCGGCTCTTTGCGTAGTGCTCATTGTCTACAGACACTCTAGCTCCCTCTCACGCTGCAGTAGCTCTCTCTATTTCTGATTTCTTCGTGCATTTATTTCATACACAGGTTGAGGCCCTCCATGGGTTGCAGGCATGATAAGTAAGTAACACAGTTTGAGAATCGTCTGTCTGACAGGAATATCTTGTTCCGAATTCGAACTATGTTGGGCCTTGTTCGTTGTGCTGGTCCATCAATCTCTCTGAAGTATTATGAAACACGAAACAACTGCCAAGAAGATAAGCAAATCAACCGAATTGATTTTTGATGTCTTCGGAGGAAAAGTTTTGAGTGAGAGTACATATGGCTGTCTACGAGGATGATGAAGAGAGGAGTAGGTAGAACTGCACTACACAAGCATTAGTAAGACGTGAATGTAGTCTGAAAGGCAAGAACACCTCGACTGCACTGCATTAGCCACATGGATGCTGCAGCAGGCACAGCCAATGCTCCAGACGGTCGTCAAATTCGAGCCTTCCGAAGGAGAAAACGACCGAAGCAAGACATCTAAGATTGAACGACCGAAAACCGCCCGCACAGGGCCGGCCAACAATGGAAAGCGGCTATTGCTCAGTCTCTCCATCGTTAGCAGTGTTTTTTTGCAAGCGAATATACGCTTAATTTTCAATTTGCATGTAAAATACACTAACAACAAATCCTATATCCGCTTAAGTTACTCATCGTATCTATCGCCGCTTAAGGAATTAGCGCGGATAAAAACAATGCTTCCAAACATTATTTTCTGTGTTCATTCCTGAATCTATTCATTCATCGTTTAGGTTGCTGTATGTGGCTTACATTTGCAGGTGTGGTTGATGTATTAGATAACTTTTAATTGTTTTGGCATCTATAAGTATGCAATTTTTGGTATACCCAGAGTGTCTCTGCTAAACATAGCGTTTCGATTCTTTTTGTTTTATAATTAATTTTTTAATTATTAAATGTTTTTGCTCACAAAACGAAGATTGTGACCATCAAAGACCAACCATCACCTTCCACGACTACACCCCTGACTGCTTAGCAAATGTCATAAATGTCGTCGGTGCTGCCAAGATCTTATGATGAATCATGAAGCGCCGATGATCGTTTTTTTGTGCACTTATAAATTAAGCGTATATACGCTTGCAAAAAAACACAGCTGCTATTGGCCATAAAAAGAAGAGTTGATACAGTCCAGCTTCTACAGGAAAACCACTCAACGAAGGGGATGGACCTCCCCCTGTACTTGACTGCGAATTGCGATGATACTCACCCAGCGATGTCACTGACGGGAGAATGGAACTAACACGCAGTCTAAAAGTCGCGCCCAACTATTATTATAACAATAATAATAATATAAGTGTCGCAACACTCCGAAGCGGACTTGGGCCTAGCTTCTCATCAGCCACTCGTGTTGTGCGTGCTATTGTTCTTTCACGAGTGGAAGGGACCTACAGTTTAATGCCGACTCCGAACGGCGAAGTTGACAAACTTTTTCTAGAGACAGGAATACTTTTTGAGGATTGTCAGTGACTCGAAAGAGGTGGAAGCCATGAGTTATGAAAGTTGGTTAATTGGGGATTCGAACCTGGCACCCTCTGCGTATGAATCGACGCGCTTACCGACTACGCTACCCACTCTTATCGGTGAACCTAAATACGTGAGATCTGTACGCCGCCTTGTATAAGCAGTGCTCTCCGCACCTGGTCAAGTGAGTGGTCGACTATTCATCACTGATTATGACATCGCCAGATCCGCCTAAAGTCAATTCTATTCGACATCAACTACCAATTAATGTTGACTTTATCGAAACCATTGCCTTGCATCAGCCAATTCATTGAACCACCGGCCACATGGACGCACAGAGCAGTTATCAGTTCAACGTTGTACAACAGGCTCCGCATGACCATTTTGTTTACATGAACATTGCATTACCAACCGGACCGGATTTGGTAAACACAACTTGTCTGGAATACCCTCCACAAGTTCAGCACTCTCGATCTGAATACGTAAATGTAAACACATCTTACAGGGATCTGCACTACTTTGTATCCGCTGAGCCCATAAAAATAAATCCCACGGCAAAACAAAAAAAAAAGTGTAACTCGTTGTGAAACCCTCAGCCAATAAATTTTGTCGCCGATCTGTATCTTTTAGAAAGTCAATTGCAATTCGAAACAAATTTCGGATTTGCTCGTATACAAATTGGATTGAAGTAGAGTAACGCGTGAAGGTTGCACAGAACACTGACGTTCGGTGGTTGGATCAATCTTGCTAAGAATGGAGCTGGCTTTTGGCATGAGCTCTCAATTACTTTCGCAATAACTCATCGAGCGACAGAAGAACAAGAGAAGACACGAGGGGAGACACGAACAGCAGCGAGAAGCATTCCTGAAAGGCGATCTGTGCAAGCAGCAACCCGATGACGACTCCAAATTGAGTTAATTAACTTCTTAGATGACAAATCGAGCTTGTGAAATACACACGCCAGCGTTGGCTCGTTCCACATTTCCAAATCGAGAAGATACCCCGGTGCGGCTGCTGGTTGGTGCCTTTCACGTGGCATCCAGCCATTTGGTGTACAATCTCCTTTCATTTCGTCGTCGGTCGTCGTCCCAACACGGAGAGACGAGCATAATTAGATATGGAATATTCTACTTCTTCTCTTTTTTTGTGACTGTTTTTGCACGACGATCACGAGTTACATATTATTTGGTGCGCTTTTTGCTCGATCTCTCAGTCGTTCCAAACATGCGACGAGCAAGCTCTAGATTTCATAAGTAAAACAAGACCTCCTCCGTCCATCCATCTATCTGTCTGGCTGTCTGCGGGTCTATCTCGGTGCTGTGCTGCCTCCATTTGAGTTGAGTTAACTAACACAAGTCTCGGCTATCGACAGCAGCAGTGGCGCGGCGGCAGCAGTAACCGATTGGCTGGATTGAGTTGCGCAAAACTTGGTTACTCGAGTGCACTGAACTTTATGCAAGTCAAGCGAATGTAACTGATGCTGCTGCCGATGGTGAAGAGAGCGGTTTCTGGAACCACTATACTAAGATACTGGAATACCCAAGTGGGACGACGACGCGACGAGCGCGAGGGCCGTTCGCCAGAAGACAATGCGAAGCATGGGGAAAGGGAGCTGAACAAGCAGAAAAAGAAAAACAGCACCAGCATCAGAGAACCGTACCAAAGTTGGTCGTTCTTGTTTTTGTATCTTTTGCCAGCTCGTTTTGTTATCTGTGCCGCAATTGATGTTGATCTACAACACACCACACCGCCACACACACACACATCCACTGTCCAGCTCTGGATTCTCTTCTGGTTTGTGGCAGGTTTTTGTTTTCCCATTTGGACGTCCAGTCTCTGCGGACGCGGCACCGGGAATTTGAATAAATTGCAGGAAAATGTTCACGCCAATTACCCCAGAATCAGTTATGCAGCCAGATGATGGGCCCACAGACCAAGATAAAGGCCGGCATCAGCCGCCCAGGTGTGTGGGTGCGCTCCGAATGGGAGCCACTGTGTGGAGAGGAATTTCTCTAATTGCGGCAGGAGATGGTGCAATTTGACAGGGAATCGGGAGCCAAATTAGCGGGAATCAATTAGTTCCGTTTTAATTGCTGACTTTAATGTGAGTGATGCGCCAGAGGTTTGATGAGTGCGGTGACTTGTGACAGGGTGATTGGATGTTTGACTGCGTTTTGTGGGTTGAGTTGGAAGAGGAGATGTGTCAGTTTGGAGAACTCATTTCGCGGATTCGAGGGGAGATCCATGTCGAATTTGTAGATGCTTTGACTATTAGACAGAGCAAGATCAGGAGCAGACACGACGGGTTTAGAGATCCTACATAGGTCCACGGAATGTGGCCGTTGTCAGTGAATCAGTTTCAGAAGGACTTGCCATGTAGCGATACACAAATCTGTCCAAATAATGTCGATTATCCGGATATAAAGGCAAACAGGAGCCAACAGCCTGAGGACCTTTGAGAATTTTAAAAATAAACTCAAAGTTGAGTTGTATGTTCCGAGTCAATGTTGTTCCGTCGCCATTTCGGTTTGAATAACAGCTGTCAGTTGTGACGTTTGACAGTGTGTCAGTTTGCACCTATATTTCAGCAGCTGTCAATGTTACAAATGAGATCCAACTGCCATAATAAGCAGTAAGGCTTGCCACTTAGCGTCTTTCAGCCCTGTCCTGGGATTTGGACTAGAACATTGTAATATCGTGCACAGATATCGTCATCTGTTCCGATAGCCAGACAGCGATGAAATCTCGGAATTTAGAACCATCGCTCATCTTCGATAAAATTTGTTCGACCAGTCTATCCCCCCAGATTTTACTGGGCGCCTGAACAAATCTCTGAATTTAATCACTTTTAATTCCAAGCCTTCTCTTAATTGCCGCCTATCTCTTAACGAGACGGCCGAGTAATTTAACATCCAACTGATGTGGATGCACCCGGCATCCCTGGGACATTCCAGAAAATTGCGAAGCGGACGAACTCGCTAGAAAGGGCTCCGAACTCTTTCCCTGTGGCGACCCACCCTCCATGCCAATCGCTACTATAAAACATCTGTTAAAGTTTGAAACGCTTGCTCAAACAAACCGTGGATGGATATCTGGCACAGGATGCTATGGCCTATGATCTATCCCAAACGATCGCTTAGCTAGGTCAGATTAAGCAGGCCAAATCTCAGATCTCTTACTGGCGTTCTAATAGGGCATTGTTCCATCGGAACTCACGCCTCTAGACTAGGCCTTCCTATAATGATTTCTGTAGACGCTGCATGGACGAGAATGAGGAAGAAACCATCGAACACTTGCTATGTAGCTGCAGTGCTCTCTCATCCTGTAGATTCCGACTTTTGTGGGCCCATTTCTTTGTTAATCTGGCTGAACTGAGCAGCATCAGAATCAGCCCTCTTCTTCGCTATGCTTGGCCTAAGTGTGTCTGCTGTCCGGATGCGCGGTAGTCATCTACCTCAACCTAACCTAACCTAATAAGGCTTTCCACTTAATCGTGCTTGCTAAACTTTCTGATATTACTAAAAAAAAATATAGAATACACGGCTTGTGAGTAAATTGCGAGGTCGGTCATCACGATGGCTTAAATGTGCAAGAAATTCGTCGCGCAGCGGCAAGTTATGAGTGTCAGTACCTGCATTCTTTTGGAGCTTAAGCCGCCAATCTGACAAAGCTTGTTGCGAAGTCTAAAAAAGCAGGCACCGCAGCGGTCAGCTGAATTGATCACCGTCAGAGTCAACGGGCATATTTCGCGCTTGGATTTAGTTCAGGATCCATGGACGATTTAATGAGCAAGAACTGAAGCCGCTCAAAATGTTGGCTGGTAATTGGCATTTTGACACCACTCGGTTATTTTCTTTGGGGCGTCAATTTTTAAAGTGCTGTTCATATGAGCACTTCCGACTTTGCAAACCCTGGTACAGTTTAAGAAAACTGAGGTTTCATCGAGCATTCGTGAATTGTTGCATAGCGTCTTCCTCTTTCGGTACTGCGTTCTCTGCGTGACAGTTCATAAATACAAGATGGCGCAAAAATTAATCATCCAATTTGGTTTTTGAGTTACTTTGAAAAATTATTTTGAGTAATATAATAATGGTTGGTGCTACAGCCTGTAGAGGGCCAGGGCCAAGTTCTTCAGCAACCCACTCTTGTTGCGCCTGCTATTGTTGTAGAACGAGGCGGAGGGACCTACAGTTTAATGCCGACTCCGAACAGCGTAGTTAAGAAGCTTTTTGTAGACAGGAAAACTCTTTGAGCATTGTCAGTGACTCGACAGAGGTGGAGCCGTGAAATATGAAAGGTGGTAAATTCGTGTATCGAACCTGGCACCCTCAGCGTAACAGTCGACGCACTTACCCACTACGCCACGGCTAGTAATGGATTGAGAAGTGGATACCTTTTTTTGATCTTTAATTGTTACACTAAAACACTTTTTTTTTTATCCACAACGAGATAAATCACTAATGCTGAGTGACCGACCACTACTGCCGTAACCCTATCCGTGAAGTGGGTGCTGCCAGTATAGATACACATTTGTGCCCGTTTTTCGCATTTTCCATGACTTTCCACAAGATTTTCTACGACCTGTGGTTCCTGTCTTTTCGAGTCGTGTAACCATGCGCCGGGGGGTTGCCCAGTTGGCGCAACACGACTAATTGACGTTGAATTTCACGCTGCTCTAACAACAAACCTGACAAACATGAATGTTTCGCAGAGAAACAATGTATAATTAGACAAAAAAAAAAAAAAACGATAATTCAATCTTAAATTCATACTAAGGTTATAGTAATTCCCAGAACGCCTTTTCAATGCACTCTACAAGTTAGTGGAGTCCCATTGAAGCAGGTGGAGAAGATTAAGTATTTCGGGGTCTTCTTCACGAGTGATGGGAGGAGTAATACTAAACTTTCCTGTACGATTGTGTCAAAACTGACCCAGCTTGGGAGATCTGTAATCAGGAAGGCCGAGCTTAGTGTGAAAGTCAAGTTAGCAGTTTTCAACTCAGTAATTGTTCCAACTCTCAGCTATGGTCGTGAAATTTGGGAAATGACCGGAAGAATAAGATCACGAGAATACAAGCTGAAGAGATGAGATTTCTTCGTTCTGCTGTGTGAATTACTCGCCGGGATAGGGTGAGAAACACGACAGTGCGCGAGGCACTCAACGTTGAGCAGCTGCTTCTTCGAACGGAAAGAGCACGAATGTCAACACCATCACGACTTCTGTGGCCGTGCCTGCCCTTGGTTAGCGGGGTCCCCGGTTCGAATCCCAGTGAAGGCAAAGTTAATACGCTTTCGTCTGGTTTTCAAGTTTGGTCCAGTCACCTGTCACTGGAGTGGTCAATCAGAGGTAGTAGTCTGTCTAAGGACCAATATGGTCTAAGTGTGCTGGTGAATTCAGTAGCAGCCTCCCTACCTAACCTACGCTTGGGTGTAACCCCTGATGAGTTAGGAACGATGGCGGAGGATCGAGTTGCCTGGAGGTCTCTCGTGTGTGGTTTACCCCCGAGATGCTTTTAGTGGATCACGGGGTTCAGAAGATGATGATGATTATGAAGTATAGCTTTTTATTCAAAGGTTGTTTCTGAAAATGCACGTTTGCAGTTCGTGATGAATAACATGTATGAGTCCGTACCATAATAGGTGACATATTTCATTTTTATTGTGGAATTCATAACAACTTATATACTAGACAAAAATGCTTAAAACTAGTTGCACGTTCATTGTTACTACTTCTAACTTACTGGGCCTAGGCGGGCACTCTAAGCTAAACTTAACCTTATTCTATGTTTTTCGACCTAATCTTACGGAGTAAAATATAAATGAGAATATAAAAGGAACAACTTAATAATAATAATATGGGTGGCGCGACAGTCCGAGGTGGACCTGGGGCTAGCTTCTCAGCAACCACTCGTGTTGTGCCTGTTATTGTTCTTTCATGAGTGGAAGGGACCTACAGTTTAATGCCGACTCCGGACGGCGAAGTTGAGAAGCTTCTTCTAGACAGGAATCCTCTTTGAGCATTGTCAGTGACTCGAAAGAGGTGGACCCGTGAATTATTAAAGGTGGTAAATTCGGGTATCGAACCTGGCACCCTTTGCGTAGGAGTCAACGCACTTACCCACTACGCCACGGCGACCCAAAAGGAACAACTTACTATTAAGAAAAATTTGAAAACTTAATGACTGAACGGTTTATATTGACATATGACATATTTGACATGTTTGGCTTAGAAGTTAACATTCCACATTTGATCAAGGCCATCGGATGATGCCAGCCATTGTCAAATTTCGGCTGCATTTCTTGACCGTTACCAAGGTTTTGACAGGGTTAAGCGCGAAGGCTTTAAGTTGAATTTTTCAAGTTTTTTTTTTTCAAGAAAGGCATGTTAAGAAATTTTTTGCGGAGACGATAAACACGGAACGAAAACTCGATTTCCAACTCATAAAATCTGGAATACCTCAAGGAAGTGCTCTTGGTTCTCTTCTATTTTTACTATATACTAGAAATACTGGAATTCTTCGATTCCTACTTGACGGTGCGAACATTTTGGAAATGGCAAAAAATCTGACGAGCCTTACAAAAACTAGCCCTGTGGGTACTGTTTGTATAAGCGCTTCAAATCCTTCGCAAAAGAGCTCAAGATGAATCTGGATAGAAAATTGAAGTGAAATACGTTCAACAGAGACATCAGTAGCTGAAAATTGCCAATTAAGGTCAAAGGGCGGCGAAAGGATTTTAGAGGCGGAGAACTTCAGCTCAGAATGTTCAAATTAATAAATTAAAGCCAGTCATTGAAACGTCATTAAATCCAGAAAAGGATATCGTTGGTACATATGTCTTCAAAAATGACGATATGCAAAACCTTGAGCTGTACAGATACATGATTACAAAATTGTTCGTACAAAACATGAACCGGGAAGCCAACACTGGATGCGTTCATACAGATTAATTTATGTGAATTTTTGAAATTGGGCCAACAAAGTAGGGAATGTACGCGCCAGCTACGGCGGTCGCATGAAACAACAAACAAATAAATTCTGCATCTTGGAAAGTTAAACCATTTTTTTGAGGTATCAGCTTATAGGTATCCAAAAGCCTCGATAATGTCATTGGACCGTTCTCAATTTTCGTTTGTCTCTTGATGAGATACATATTTCAAGTCTTGTGCAGGGTGCAGGGGACTTAGTGGACACCTGTGGTAATTGCGAGACACTGTCCAGCATCTTCGTCCTAATCCAGATGAAAGCTGCCTTATAAAGATTCGTCGTGCTTCAGTGAACGATATCCTTTGCTTACTTAAACTAAGCAGGATATAGCTCTGCGCAATCATCGGCGCTATTATGCTCCATTGTGCCCCCGTGCATGCATGCCAGTAGGATGTGTCTCCCTTACAATCAATTGTGTAGACACTGAAAGCCGGTGGCTCCAAATTCACAAGAGCTATGATACCCCCAATTCATTTTATTGCGACCATTTCCTGGGTAATTCCCAAAGCCATTGGCAGAAAATGCGAAAATGTCATCAAACTTACGAGCAAACATTTCCTCATTTCCATTTGAATTTGTTTGACAGCCATAACGGTGGACTTTCACAGTGAAGCGCTTTGCCAGTCACTGCGCCTACTTTTTTTTTTTTTTAGTCATCTTTCATCTATCACTCAGCTCATTGTTCACTAATGAACATTTTTGGCACGCCTCAGTTGACATTTGGAACGTCACCCTGCTAAGCTGTCAAATATTTGAAAAGCATGCGATACTTTCTCTGTGGGAAATGTACACAGTGCCGCTAGAAGAAGAGTGACAAACAGAGAAAAAAAAACGCACTGGGGTGTATTAATATTAAATCCGCGCGACGCTTGATCAACCACAACGTGCACTGGTGACAGCTCAAGGAAATGTCAAACACTCGAGGTGTTTTTTTTTGTCGGTTCAAGAAATTCTGTGATTCTATCGAATCCAACCGACACGACCGAATAAATTTCTTTTGCGAAGATTTCTTCTTTAATTGTTCACAGGGTGCCCTCGCTCCCCCCGGGTCGTCATCGGCGCGGAATTCATTGTGCTGTTGCGTGTTTATGAGCGAGGTGTGCGCTTAGGTGTGAAAAAATACACGAAACCCCCCGAAACATTGAATGACACGAAAAACTGCTGTACAGAGGATTGGCATAAAAAAAAAGAAGAAATACTCGCAATCTATGCAGTGCACGTAAATGTCAAAGATGTGCGGGCCGGCACTTAATGGATACAGCCGACGACGAACAAAAGGATTCTATTTTGGGAACGTCACACAGAAAGACGGTACGAACACACTGCTGACGACGCCTGGTGTGTTGGAGGTTGTAAGTGCTTTTTTGAAATTGTAAATTGGACGACACTAATGTGCACACACTGCGTGAATAATTCCGCTTAATGGCACAATTAAATGCAATATTTTTTAATGTTCAGCGACATAAAAGCGACACTTGATTAATCTGCAAAGGGGAACAACTCTGGTCGGTGGACAGGTTTTCTTCTTTCTTTGTCTCGCGTCTAGGAGGAGGAGGATGACGTTTTGTGTGTGTTTTTCGGGAATGTAGCTGGCTTTTTATTTGCTTTGAAGTGGTCCTTAAAAGTCAAGTTAACGGAGATGGATGTGTTTATTTCGTGGACGAGCACTTTTGCCAACTTTATGATCGCTTCACGTGGGTGTCATTTTATTTTAAGTGACCTCCGTGAGATTCATCAGGAAACTTTTAAAAAATTCAAACAGATCGAGATGACGATTTCGTGTTGAATTATATTTCAGATTATTATCATCGTGGTGCTATAAATGGCACGTGATCTGTCTTTCTGTTTTGAGACAACAATGAGTCGTAAGTAAGTCGAGATGTGGGGGGTATGGGCGGCCTTCAATCAGTTCTTCCTCTTCTCTAACATTCTTGATCTACGGCGGATTAACTTGGTCGCATGTTTTCTTAAAACCAATGAACCAGAATTCAGACACTTGCCATGGCCAACAGCGAGCTTGGAGGTAACACAGAAAAGCTTCTCTTTTCGAACAGATCGAACGTGATATCCGCCCGTGATATCTGTATCTTTACGGATACCGTTTTCCAAGCGGAAATAATGACGATCGGCGAAGCCCTATCCTGGCTGAGGTG
Organism: Eristalis intricaria; assembly: GCA_964034865.1. Lineage (NCBI taxonomy): Eukaryota > Metazoa > Arthropoda > Insecta > Diptera > Syrphidae > Eristalis > Eristalis intricaria. Next base: position 26,064,499 of record OZ035873.1, on the reverse strand, counting down.
GAACGTGGTATCCGCCCGTGATATCTGTATCTTCACGAATAGCCAGACAGCAATCAAATCCCTAACCTCACTCTCATCTTCCTCTTCCTTATTTGGCGCTACAGTCCGGGGTGAACGTGGGCCTCAACCAACAAGCCTCTCCAGCGAGCAGGGTCTTTGGCTAGCTGTCTCCAGTGTCGCACGCCAAGTTGGTTGAGGTCCTTCTCCACCTGGGTGCGCCACCTTAAACGCGGGCGTCCACTGTAACGTTCTCCCACGGGTTCGGAGGCGAGGACTCTTCGGGCTGGAGCTCAGTTGTCCATACGCCGTCTTGGATCCGAAGACGCCTGAGCAGACTCATGTCGCTGTACAGCCCGTACAATTCGTGGCTGAATCTTCTCCTCCAGAAACAGGACCAAAGATCGCACGGAGAGCTTTCCTCTCGAAGAAACCAAGTACTTCCTCATCCGCTTTTGAGATTGTCCATGCCTCCGCGCCGTACAGCAGGACTGGGATGATCAAGGTCTTGTAGAAAGTCAGCTTGGTCCTTCGAGAGATGGCTCTACTACTCAATTGCCTCTTGAGCCCATTGAAACAGTGGTTGTCAAGAGTTACTCTGCGTTTGATCTCGGTACTGATGTTGTTTGTACTGTTTCCTGCGGAGCCGAGGTAGACGAAGTCCTTGACTACTTCGAAGTTATAGTTGCCCATTGTGACGCTCTGTCAAAGACGTCGATGTTGTGCGTCCTACTTCGTTTTGCCCTCATTCACCGCTAGACCCATTTCAGCCGCTCCCGCCTCAATGCCAGCAAACGCCTCATTGACGGCTCGCTGTATTCTGCCAATCACGTCAATGTCATCCGCGTATGCTAGCAGTTGTACGGACTTCTGGAAGATCATGCCTCTAGTGTTGGCGTGTGAGTCTTGCACGATCTTCTCCAGGATGAAGTTAAAGAAGTCACATGACAGCGCGTCGCCTTGTCTAAAACCTTTATTGACATTGAATGTCTCGGTGAGTTCGTTACCGACCTTGATGGAGCAGCGAGAGTTCGCCATCGTCATCCTGCACAACCTGACGAGTTTGACAGAAATGTCAAAACTAGACATAGCGTTGTATAGCTCGTCCCTATGCAGGCTTTCATATGCGGCCTTGAAATCGACAAAAAGGTGGTGGGTGTCGATCTGCATTTCTTGGGTCTTTTCCAGGATCTGCCGTAGTGTGAAAATCTGGTCGATGGTGGTCTTTCCTGGCCTGAAACTGCACTGATAAGGACCTATCAGGTTGTGGACGAATGGTTGCAGACGCTCACACCAAACGGCAGAGAGGATCTTATAGGCGATGTTAAGGAGACTTATCCCTCTATAGTTGGTGCAGTCAAAGGGGTCGCCTTTCTTGTGGATCGGGCAAACGATACTGAGATTCCACTCATCGGGCATGCTTTCCTCCGACCATATCTTACAGATGAGTACACAAGCACAAGCACCCTACTATCTAATCGCCCGGTTCCTTAAAGACTTCTCTAAACAGTTCGTCTGCACCAGCAGCTTTATTCGACATTATTCTCGATGTCGCTATCTCGACTTCGTTCAGGTCGGGGAGACGCAATTCTCTTCTATCATCGTCAATTTTGTGAAGTGGAATATTCTGTCTGACAGCGATATTGGCGTCATCATCGCCGTTTAACTGTCTATAGAAGTGAATTTGGAAGAATTCTAGCTGTCCATTCTCACCCTGGCAGGTTTCCTGTCCGAACCGTAAATCCATTGCATAACTGCTTTACCGTTTGGTAAAACTTTCGGACATCATTCATACCGTAGCACTCCTCCATCTCCTCGATCGAGCGCTTCTCGTGCTCGTTCTTTTCCTCCTGAGAAGGCGGGTCTCTTCCCTAGTAGTTTGCAGAGCTGCTTTATCGGCTTCCAGTTTCGATGCATGTGCCAGCCTCCACTAGTTGACAAGCCATGGGTTTTTCCTTGGAGGAGACGTAAGACCTGGCACATCAGTGGCAGAGTCTTTGGTGGCTTCTTGATAACGCCTCCAATTATTTGTGTAGGCGACGTCGTCCTTAGAGAAAAATTCTGGGAGAATCAATCGGCAAATATTGAGTCTGTACCAGTGACCATGCGCCAACAGTGCGTAGGGGGTGCAGAGGTGAATGCCACGCAAGCCAGCAATGAAATTTGTGAAGTTTACGGAGACGATGCTGTATCAGTTCGTGTAGCACAACAATGATTCGCTTGCCTCCGTTCTGGAAATTTTGATGCGAAAGAAGCACCTCGCTCTGGTCGACCTATCGCTGAAATTATGAAAAAGATTGACCAGGACGGTCCCATAAGCAGTCATGATATCGCCAAGGAACTAAACATTCATCATCAACCATTTAAAAAAGGCTGGCTACAAAAAGAAGCTCGATGTTTGGGTACCACATGAATTGTCTGTGCAAAAAGTTTGATTAGAAATGCGGAAAGGCTTTTTCGACTGCCCATTATTTTAATATGCAGCTTCAAGTTGAGACAAAATCAATGTTATATCTCACACCCTTGTCGTCTAGTTTAAAAAACTTTCCTTTCATTCTTATCTGGTCATCCTGTAATTGCAGTCTGCTCAATTATTTTCCAGAATTCGAAATCATTTTTGTATTTTTTGTTTGTTAAACTGAACCTCTCATTTTTTTTTTAAAGAAAAACTGTCAGTTCACCGATTTACAAGACGCACAAAGACTGCCTGCCAAAGAACATCTCAATATGTCAGTTCAACAGAAAGAAGAGAAAAATGAAAAACGAGAGGAGGAACCAAAAAAAAAAAAAAAGAAACAACCTAATCGAATTGATTTCATTCACTTTCAATTCAGGTGCACACCCCTCATCCGTTTGCATAGAAAATGACACCAGTCTCTGTGTCCAACACTTTCACTTCATCCGCCTACACGCACACACTAGCTACAGCGCACATCCCGCAGGGAGCATAAAAGAATATTTTAAATAGAAAATCGATAGGAATGGAAATTTCCATTTATTTCATCATCAACCAACATCCCTGTGATGTTGGAAAAAAAAAAAACGAAAAAAAAGGAAAATCCAGTAAGCAGCAGCTTGAAATTTAATACCTCCACGAAGGATGAACGGAGAGGCAGAGTGAGAGACGAAGTCGCATGGATACGACAGACGAGAGAGTATGGTGCAACTTCCCTGATATCAAAGGAAAACTCCCGCTTACACCAGCATGCTTCGGGATTATCCAGAACACTTGAGCTGAGCACACAAACAGAACTTCCCTTCGTCAATCCGTAATGATTTTCCCTGCATGAGGGTGATTCTCCTGTGCGAGCACACATCTGAGAGGAGCAACAAAGAGATATATATCATCCAACACTTGTTCGCTGGTCTTGTCGCGGGAACATCTCAACACAGGCAGGGATTCTGGATTCTGGATTGTGAAACAAGTTCCATACACACCGCGTGTGTGTGTGTGTATGGGATATAAAAATGGAAGCCAGTGGTGGCCTTAATTGATGTTTCCCTCATTTTTTTTATCCGCCTCGTTTCCCATCTCGGAACACTTTACACAGCATGTAATACTTTTATGGTTTGACAGAAGTGTGTTTTTATCCATCGTCTGGCGTGTGTTCCGTCGAGCGTTATTCATTCAGTGTGTGAGCTCGGCGGCCATCATCGTCGTTAAGGAGGTGATTCTCGTTCCTCCTTGCACACAACAAGTTGTGAAATCGAACCCTCGTCAGTAGGTTACTCCTCTTCTTTCTTCACATGTCCTTTGGGGGAGAGACACAGTTTTTGGCAGACATCATTTGATACCATTTCGTCTGGGCGGCGCTGCACTTTATGGTAAATCAAGACGCTCTCTGTGGGTTGCCTGGTTGCCCCCCGTCCACCTCTTGTGGTGCACAACCGATTGTATCATCTCAGATGACAGAGACACAAAAAATCGCTCGCCGAGTGAAATTTCGAACAAAGAAAGTGAAACTGAACACCTTCGGCCTGTCCTCTGGCCATCTGCACATCAGTCAGCGCTGAGCTGAAGGTGTTTTGTAAGTCAAATGGAAAAGCAACAAATGCGCGCCCACACGAAAGTCATTATAAAAGCCAACATGTGTCAATTTATCGAACCTGACATGTCTGCATTGTCGGCCATCGACAATGGCTCCATTATGGGCGCTCGGAATTATTCAAATTAATAAACCTCCACACAAGCGTCGTTAATGGATGTCGCCGCGGTTACGAAGCATTAGGCCAGCCAGAAATAAATATGAGAAGGCCCTCAAAACTCGACTCGAACTTGTCTTCTTCTCCGACTGCGTGTGAATTGTTGATGTGTCGTTAGTTTTCCCATTTTTTTTTGTGTCTAAACCCACATCGACGCCACTGTCATCGCTCGATGGAAGGGGGGAAACAACAAACAACAAAAATAATCATACGATTCGTTATCAAATTACAAACAGAATTTGTAATTTGGTAGCGCTCGGCCGCGTGCTGGGAAATCGTGAGAGCGCAGACGTTTTCACCACAGTTGCTCCCCGAGCAGCAATCAAGGCCCAATCGATGAGTTGCCGATTAGACGGTAATGGTTGTTCGCACAGACGCACATGTGTACGCGAGATTATCTAACACAGTTGGGGCTGCTAGTTTTGTGGCTCTTTGAGGGGTAATGTGTTATAATGGATATTACAAAACCGACCAGTTACAGTCCCTTTGTTGGCAATAATGCCATATTTTCCCATCATTGCTTAAGAGGGCGGGTTTCAGAGGCTTTTATCCGATTGATGATGGGTGCCATTTTAAGGAGTAACCCTTCCGAAAAGGATTTTTCCGTGAATTCCCTTGGAATCGATATAAATAGGGTGGGCCATCTTACTTACTTATCAGGCTGGTGATCTATGCAGGGTCCGAGCCTGGGCGATAGCTACTTTCCGTAGTTGACGGTGCTTCCAGTCATCAAGACCAAGCTGTCTTGCATTCGCGATTACATGGTCTTTATACCGCAGATTCAGTCTTCCCCTCCTTCTCGGACCAGGAGGCTCGGATTCGAAGACCCTCTTAGCTGGGGCATTTGTTGTCCATCCGCTCGATGTGGCCGAGCCAATGCAGTCGCCGGATCTTTGCCTTCCGAACTACATTCAGATCCTGGAACAGCTCGTAGAGTTCACGTTTGTGTCTTCTCCTCCACTCACCTTCCTCGCAAACGGAACCATTTATCGGAGAGAATTTTTCTTTCGAAGGCACCAAGAATCAGCTTAACAATTTTGCTTAGCATCTGTCTTTCGGCTCCATATAGCTGGATTGGCAAAATAAGGTCATGCTTAGTCCTTCAAGTCAGGAGTTTTGACGCCAGTTGTTCTGACAAACCGAAGTAACACCGGTTGCCAAAGGCGGTTCTACGTCGGATCTCCATCTCCATCTCTCGTGGAGTGAACATTTGCCTCGAGGTAGACGAACCCCTTTACTACCTCGTCAGTAGTAAGCTCTCCCATTTTCGAGGCTGGTAGTTGTTTCGGAACTATGCCACGGCGGGGAAGTCATTCACGTCTAAACCGTCGAATCTGGAGTGCTGGGTTCTATTTTAAGCCCTTGGACTGAGTGGCGACTTCATGCATTAGCTCACCTCTAGGGGGCTGCCATAGAGGCTATCCAGAGGGCGTCACGAGGAGGGTACATGTCAACTTGACCTGTGAATTTACAAGGATCGTTGCTGGCATCTGGCCAAGTTGTTTGATGCACAGGCCCATGCTCTCCAAGTAAACTCCAGAAGGTCGTAAGAAACGAACACCTAGGTGGTGAGTGACTGATCGTTCTTTCGTCGACAGCATATACTTTGTTTTATCCTCATCGACCTTAAGACCAGATCGCTTCGCCTCATCTTCAATTGCCGTAAATGCTTCCACTACGGCACGTTGGGAACGCTCGACGATGTCGATGTCGTCTGCATATCCCAACAGTTGGACTGACTTGTAGAAGATAGTGCCTTCCGTTTTTACAGCTGCCCGCCGCACTGTCTTCTCCAGTATCAACTTGAAGAAATCACACGCTTCCTTGCCGAAATCCGGCGCCTTAAGCCGAACTGCACGGTGCATCGCGTATTTGTTAGCCTAGTGCCACCGGGATCCCGAATTCGGCCATCGCATCAAATAGTTCCTTGCGATGAATGCTGTCGCATGCGGCTTGAAAATCGATGAAGAGGTGGTGCGTGTCGATCGATCTTCCCCAGGATTTGCCTTAGTGTGAAAATGTTGGTCTATAGTCTATTTGCCAGACCGGAAGCCGCACTGGTACGTGCCTTTACGTGGCTTTAAACGTTCACAGAGTACGCTGGACAGGATCTAGTAGGCCACGTTGAGCAGGGATATACCTCTTTAGTTGTTGCAAGAGGTAGGATCGCCTTTTTTGTGGATGGGGCATATGGGCATATGGTCGGGCATGCTTTCGCCCTCCCAAATTCTACAGATGATCTGGTGCATGCTCCCTACTGGAACATCGCCACCGGCCTTGAAGAGCTCTGATGGTAGGCCTCTTCAATCTTTTAATGGCTGTGCCCACTTTTTCAAAGCTAGGAGGGAGGACTGCTTCATCGACTGGAGTTGGGATTTCTTGATTCCCTATCACTCTCTCCTGGTCAGACCTGTTAAGTAGCTGTTGGAAGTGCTCATCCACTCTTCCCTGCGGGTCAGTAACCCGGTTACCTTCACAGCTTCAAAGAGCCTGGGTGCCTTTCCTGAAGCCAGTGGCAAGGCTTTTGGTTTTTTTTTTGTAGAAGGGGCCATCTAGAGGTTTTTAATTAAATAATAGCTTATTTTGAGAGTGACAGCTGTTTCCCCCTCGAATCTGATACATTCGAGGACCCAAATGAGTCGCTTTATGCTTGAACAACGTTGGGAACTCATTTATAATTATATTATATTATTCTATAACTTATTTCCAAAGTGAGTACTGTGTAGCCGAAACTACGCGTTTTTTGAAAATAAGTTTCGGCCGAAATGAGGCATCTACCTCGACTGTTGGACGCAAGCTTGTGCAAAACGATGGTGAGACTGGTATGCTAGTGGCAAATACTCATGTTCCCCGTGGTCGGGTGGGGGGCACAGATAAAAATGTGGCTGCTGTGGTCGACAGCATCATTAAACCATTTTTCGAAAATGAGGCTGGGAACCGCAAAAAATCAGTTGACATTTTTTTTTTATTTGGAGACCTCTCCATGATGGAGCGCCATGACACACAGCTCATGCTACAGTGGATCTTTTGCGCACCAAATTCCGAATGGTGTTATCAGCTGTCGTAACTAGGTCCGCTTCGGAGCTGCGAATTGAGCCCTTTGGACTTTTTTCTTTGCGTGGAACCGTGAAGGACCGATGTTATTCTAACAATCCGAAAACGATTCAAGCACTTAAGACCAATATCGTCCAAGCAATCCGTTAGCAACAGCCCGAAACGATCAACAAGGTCTTAGGGGCTACCGAATGCGCTACTGCGAACCCAGCCGTGGCAGCCACTTGAACGCACTTGTATTTCATAATCAATGGGAATGTTTGTTCTTAAAGTAGAATTAAGTTAAAAAATAAGCTTGTATTTGGTACACCCTGTGTTTTCAAGGGAATTTGTAAAAACAGGGCAGTGCTGGACAACAACTCTACGCTCTTGAAGCGAATGTTTGTTCTCAAAGTAGAATTTTAGTTAATTTTATTAAATTTTTAAAAATAAGCTTGTATTTTGTACACCCTGTGTTTTCAAGGGAATTTGTAAAAACAGGGCAGTGCTGGACAACAACTGAACAACGACCGAAGCATTGTTGAACCCAATCAATTTCCGAGCACGAGAATAAAGATTTAACCATGAAGTGACGGAATCATGGCAAATTCTGGACATTTTCAACTCACGAAGAAGAAAAAGTCTTTCGGATTCGATGGTAGACCGAATATACAAATGCGCCGGGTGACCAATTAGCGAACTGGGAAACACCAGTTCATGGACCACCATGCCGGGTCCATGACCTGCTGTTGGTCAAGAAAGGCTTCATGTATAGAGTGGTTTTTGTAAAGAGAAGTCTCACAGTACAATGGACTCTCTAAGTCGAAAAGTCACGGGATACCATAATCTGTTCAAGTTAGAGAGAGGTTTTTGTATGAAAAATTGAGGGAAATATATCTAAAATTAGGTGAACAAGTTCGAGTTAGAGAGAGTCGACTGTATATGCCAAATTCTGTCATACATCACGCAGGCCAAAATGTCACGATAGAGTGCCATAATTTATTGGACACCAGCTCATCTGTACTGGAATCTCAGCATCGCTTGGCCGTTCCATAAGAAAGAATTCCTGTTTGACGGCGCCAACTAACGTAGGATAAGTCTCTTCTTATCGTCTATAAGATCATCTTTGGCGTTTTGAATAACAATTGTATACTTTCTTCACATTGCGCCAGATCCTGGTTAAGACCCATGACACCCACCACGTGTTATTTGATTTCAAAGCCTTTTATGACAGCATGTACAGAGGCCATATCCGTGTGGCTTCAGGCCAGGGGAGTCCACCATCGAGCAGATTTTTACACTACGGAAAATCCTGGAAAAGAGCCAAGCCATGCTGATCCACACCCACCACCTTTTTGTCGATTTCAAGGCTGCATATGACAGCGTGCATAGGAAAGGCACTTATACAGCGCCATGCCTATTTTTGACATTCCTGCCAAACTTGTCAGGTTGTACAGAATGACGATGGAGAACGGTAACGATCAAGAACGGTAACGAACTGACCGAGACCTTTTTCGAGAACGAAACGTCCTGGCGATGGTGCGATGCGATGGAGAAGATTCAAATACGAACTCAAAGGGGTTTGTAAGACGACTTGAAGCCAGCCGGGCGTCTCCTGATCCTGATGGCTGGGAACCTGGAAGCGGCTAGCCAGAGATAGCACTACTTGAAGAGGTTTTTTGGTTGAGACCACCCCGAGTGTAGCGCCACGCACTGATGAAGAAGGCTTTGTTACTGGACAGTGCCTCCTCAATATGGCAAGATGGATCCACTTGTGTACTTTATAATGACTTCTCCAGAAGCTGCAGAGGAGGAGAATAAAGTACTTAGACAGTCGGCAATTCTAACTATATTGGCACTGGCAGGACTAAAGGCCGGAGTTAAAACTTGTAAGCAAAGATTCTGAAGTCATTCCTTGGAATAGGCATGCTTGAGCAAACGCAGCAAATGTGCTTGAGTCAGTGGTCTGTCCGTCGGCTGGTCTAAACGCCGTCAACTTTTGCAGGCAGGGCTTGTGATTTTCAACTTTATGCACATCATCAAACAGCTCCTATAATAACAGCTTAGATCCCCAGGCGTGAAAACTGATGAGGGAGAGATTGCTTTCCAGAAAGACCTGCGAGTGGTACTTTTAGAGCCCTTCCTGGTGCATCACAGGACAAAACGATGGATCCCTTTCAGTTCCAGGCCGAACTTTTCTCAAGGTAACTTCTTTGAAGAAGACAACACCTTCGAATATTATCGTCTAGGATAACGGTCTATCCAAGAAGATGAAGAGGAAAACACAGATCACTTGTGACCACCTCTAGATTCCACTTACTGCTCCCCACAGAAATCAATGCTTCCCCCTCCGGTGTAAGAATCTTCCAATAATTCGGAATGCCTCATCCGTCAAAAATGACTTGCCAGATTTCAGACCATATTTCCAAGCAAAAAAGGTCAAGATTAATTCCCACACATGCCAACCCCATCACGTTGTCACCCGGACGGGATGTTGTGAGGTCTTCCAAATCACCCACTTTCAGCGATGGCTGTGGATCGTTAGCAAGGAAAAACTCCATCCAACCGGCAAGCGTAGTCTCGAACTAATTTTCTCCCGAGTTTGGTGAAAATCGCTTGTGAATTTGTGTGAAAGGCGACAGCCAACGCGTCGAGCACAACTTCTGACCGGTTTTTCGTGTTCCTGCAGAAAGCTTGACAGCTGCCCGTGCGCTATAATTATATTTGGAGCAAACTGTGTTGACATTGAGTGACAAGCACGCATCCAATCGGCTTATGGTGCTAATCCAGTTGTGGGTTATTAAACGCAATTAGACGTTGCGAGCGCAAGTCAATTGCTGCTGCATGCCTTGGTGAGCATCCTAAAGAGATGCGAACGAGACGACTGGTTTGGGCGGGGGGGAGAGAGCTGCCTAAGTGGCTTGGCGACGCGCAAGGAAATTTGTGATTATAGTGTCGCGGGAGAGGGAGATCGCTGTTTTTACCACTTGACTCGGTTGAGTGGAAAAATTAACAAGTTCGTATAGTTGATTGTGGCTTTGGGGGGAGGTTGGTGAATTAAAGATAGGTGGTAGCTTCCTGGCAAGGAACTGATCATGAAGAGGCGGGTGATCGCCGGCAAGAAAGCATATTTTTCTGGTTGCATTGGCAAGCAGGACATCTGTTGCATCACTTATCTGCATTTCGCCGATTGGGGAGATCGGAAACACTGCCGAAAACGATCGCTGGTACAGGTGCTGAGATCTTCTGTCCCTGGCAATGCAGCACTATCGATAAGAGACTACAAAGTAACCAAAAAATCAACTACCCTGGTTCTCCAAAAGCCAAGCCCTTCTGGTATCGAAACTTTTCGGGTTATTTAGACAAAGCCTCAGAGGGAGTTTCAACCACACACAAGGAGGCAACATCATCCGTGCCTAACCAAGCGAATCACACTTATTTTCTAAACAAGGAAGCAGATTGTCTTGCGAATGTGGGATCTGACCTGTTCCATAGCAAGGCGAAGCACTGGATAGAGCCAGAAATTGGCAATGAAAAGAATGAACTTCCTGGAAGATCAAGAAAACGATACGGGTTGCAGTTTCTATACCCGACCTCTTCTCAGACAATTGAGAGTTATTTTACCATTTGGCGCTTAGGATTTAAGCGAAGGAACTCACTGGATTCTGTTCATTTCTGATTGACATCAGAGCCGGACAGAAGCAATGCTTGGTATTGTCACCTCAGTCATGCAGCTGCAGAAGGTACTGTGGGTCAGTCGCTATCGTGTCAGTCTTGTCGTAACAACAACAAATTGATTTTTAATCTATTCAGCGAAATCATAACGTTCGTGCCCAGTTTTGACCAGATCATCAGGAAGGTTTTGGCACATAGTAAGTGATACCAGTCTCATGTTAATTAGTTAGGTGGCAATTGCTTACGGGCGGCGTTCCTGGTTTCTTTTCCTTTTCAACTGACAGCTAAGGTGGAGCAGTCATACCACACCGGTTAGTCGATCCCACTCCGTAAGCGATTTGCTGGTGGTTAGAAAGCGAGTGTCAGCTAGATGGGTGACATTAATGTTGCCGAGTTCGACTAAGTTCTCGATGCTTCTAAGTGACTTTTTACTTGGGACAATATGTTGCAACAAGTGAAGAATAGCCGTTCAATGGTTTCCTCGTCTCGACAGACCCTAGCTAAGGGCGTGATGTCCAATGGCGTCGTACCTAGTGATGACGCCGATAAGAAGCCTGAGCGCCGGGCTGCCCAGTCTGACCTGATGTGCTGATGTGCGATCACCTGGAATTGATACTAAGACGTTTTTGTTTCGAAATGAGGCAGATGGTGAAGCGAGACCATCTCCAGTGGTATTCATTGTATCGGGAGATAATTTGCTATAGCAAGAGGTATGGATTCGGTGGGTCGCAGTGTTGACTCCTGCGCAGAGGGTGCCAGGTTCGATACCCGAATTCACCACCTTTCATAATTCACGGCTCCGCCTCTTTCGAGTAACTGACAAGGCTCAAAGAGTATTTCTGTCTAGAAAAAGCTTCTCAACTTCGCCGTTCGGAGTCGGCATTAAACTGTAGGTCCCTTCCATGCGTGGGATAACAATAGCACGCACAACACGAGTGGTTGCTGAGAAGCTAGGCCCTGGCCCTCTACATGACATGATAGAGCCATACTTGGTACACCATTAATCGAAGGATGCCTAAGGGATTGAGAATTGTTTCCTCTCTTTCTGCATTCATATTTCGGATACCGTCTTCAATGACATCAATTCTTGTCATGTGAAAGGTGAGTAAAATGTCGTATTCTGATTGTCGAGATTAAATATCGGTGTACAGAGTGCAATAGGAAAATGACGTTCGCCTATCGCAAAGCATGACTAACTGGCCAAACAGCTGTGAAAAGGTTAATTTGTCTTCCAAAACAATTTCCGAGGAGTGCCTTTAATGTGATTCCAGCATGTAGGCGGCCACACGGCAGATCCAGGACGAGGTTGTTGGTTCGAGTCCGAAGTCGACTGGGTGATCTTGGGCATAACTACTGATGAGTTGGGACTACGATGCCGAGAGATCAAGAAGAGTCGAGTTTCTTCGCGTGTGACATTTTTGACATTTTTCGTGGATCAAGTGGATGAGAAACAGTTTGGGGACTTTATAGACCTCAGAACAAAAAAGAGAGACAACAGATCGCGTTATATGTTTACTTTAATCACGGTAGCAATTTACGATCTAGGGAATTTAGTTGCCCCCGAGATATTTCTGATATCAACTCTTGGGAATGATACGTCCTTCTGTTTGGACAAATCATTGGCCAAAGCGAAGTCATCCAACTTTTTCCTCGGCAAACATCTCATCGAGACTCCGCCATAGACACACAAATACGACAGTAAGTTCGCGTGTGTTACCATTTAAGCATATTCCGAGATCATTCCCATCACTTAATGGATTTGCTTATAGTAGCATTCAAAGTGCTTCCTTGTACATTGTTTATATTTCCAATAAGCAACTTTGTTTCTAATCATTTATGTTCTCGCGACTGATAGCGCATCTTACGTGAAAGGGCGGTCTGATAAATCCAAATAAGACTTGATGCATTTTGATTGACAGACGATTCGTGATGCAGCTAGTTGTTGTTGAGGCATGCATTTGTTTCAAAACATCGGACTTAACAATTGCTAACTATCGTCGAGTTAATGACCATGAGAGGATTTAAGTTCTTCTGATTCCGTGACTGGATAAGTCTTGTCGCGTTTGCGTTTATTATAATTTTACGTCTGCTAGTCATGCAAAAATTGATACTGATCAATTTTGACAACAACCCGCGACAATCCCTCGTTATATTCACTTGTTTATTTAGTCTCCAGAGGGATGTGAGGTATGAGTAATGAAGGTTTATGATTCTTGTTTTACAGAATGCCAGACAGATCTTTCGCATGATGATTGGATAAGAATGGTCCGAGAGAAATACCTCTGGTCTGTGTAAAGGATCAAAAATGAATGACAACACTAGCTTCAGTGTCACGGAGTTGAACAGAACTATTTATCGTGGGTCGCCGTGGCGTAGTGGTTTAGTGCGCCGACTCCTATGCAGAGGGTGCCAGGTTCGATACACCTCTTACACATGATACATCTTGACCTCTTTCGTGTCAATGACAATGCTCAAAGAGTATTCCTGTCTAGAAAACGTTTCTCAACTTCGCCGTTTGGAGTCGGCATTAAACTGTAGGTCCCTTCCACTCGTGAAAGAACAATATCACGCACAACACGAGTAGTTGCTGTGGAAGCTAGGCCCACGTCCGCCACGGACGATCGCCCCACCCATATTATTATTATTAAGAGGCATGGATTGCAGATTTCCATCCGGAAAGTGGGATGAGTGTCCTTTCCTGGGAGTTTATTATCTTTGCAAGTTTCTGGAACGTACCAGTGTTCCGACAGCCGGATGAGATATATACCAAATAGCTCGGCCATATCGAGATATATGCGGCGGGAGACTTTCTCGCTTAATCTGTTTGATATCACGTTCATCCTTATTCTCTAAGTCGTGTCACATGTCACTTTGACAAATTTGTACCGTCTGAGTCACCTTATGTGACATTTAAATGACTACAAAAAATGTATCATATATGGATTAAGGGCGATGGTTCTTTATCCTAGACAAAGCTTCCTTGATCGTTATAGTTCCCGTCTGAAAGACGCTGCAGTGGTTCGACAACCGTAGATCTCTTAATAATCTAGACGCCCGAATTATATATTTTTATTGTTGTATTGCCTTGGAAGTTGTATCCGAAATACAAATAAATACAATAGAAGGAGAAATTAAATCAAAGGACACACAAAAACCACCCAGCGTCCGGTAGGAATGTTGGTTGAGAAGTTCTAGTCAAAGACCATCTTTGGCAGCAGGAGATCGATAATTCTAGGCCGGAACCGAGTTCCTTCCACATATCCAACGATTTTAGTTCAATCGCCATAGGGGCCCATACCTTCTTGAAGCCATACAAAACCAAGTATGTTCTCCTAGCCCACCTCTTAGATGTTGGATTAACATCTTAATTTAGTATCTACGGTGAGACCCAACAATTTTCCCATGACATTCAGTTTGAGCGCAGTCCCACACCGGGAAGGAGCGTCAACGGCAAGGGTTTTATATTTCTTGTCAAGAGTGGCAAGTCTGTTTGGCGAGGGTTCACACCCAGACTGTATTTCTTAGTCCAGTGTTCCAGTTCCGGCAGCGCAGTCTGCATAATATCCCTGAGGTCATACACTTGCACCCAAGCTTTCACAGTGATATAGAAGTTCATTCACTGACTTGATCCACGGGAGAGAAGTGAGCACCAAACCCTAAGATGAACCCGTGTTAATTATTCGGCAGATCGTGGTATCACCAAGCCTAGAGCTTATCGCTGCTGAGTTAGAGTTGAAAGCCACTTTGACAGCTCTTGTGAGCCCAGAAAATGTTCCGTTTTTTCGCTGCCTACATACAGTCAAAATATATGAAAAACAAGTCATAAACCAAAAATGAAGTCAAATGTAGATCAAAAAAGTAAGTGAACAGACATGTGAATCACATATCATCTAATGTGGTAAATTTAGTGTCCACTAGCCAAAAAATGGATGCCTTCGGTTATTCGAACTATCTAAATAGAAACCTGCGCCAAAAGCGTTTGCAAGCAAAGCTCAGAACGGCCATTTATTTGTGATCTAAATTTCGTTACGTTTCTGGTTTATGAGCCGCCCTGCCTACAGTTTTTGAGATATCCACATTTTTGTTAGAAGTACATACATAATGAATTGCGTTAGAAAACTACTTTTAAGATTTTTTTTTTCTTGGGGTCCCGTTTGTGATTATTTTTTTGATAAAAACACAGACAACTTTATGCTGTGTACATACTTTTGCACTTGACTGTGTGTACTCGTCAAGATGTAGCAGTTACTAGAACAAGGATCCTCAGCGATTTTCCCCGAGCATCACGTTCAAAATGATACAACTATTAACCTTATGACAATGGGAGTCCCATTTAAGATTAACAAGTTATCCTCTCCAGTCGCCATTTGGTGGCCAAAGTATTGAAAATCCCCACGGCATGCTGAGAAGCATTCCATATGAATGCCAACAAACGTCTTGCACGTCAACAAGAAGTGCGCAGACCGTGAGACATATTCCGAACATAGTCTCATTGATAAGCCTTTCAAATTAATGAAAAACTTCGTTGACCACTACAATCCTTTGATAACCTAGATGGAACGACGGGAGTTGGAAGCCTATCAAGCTGTAGATTGATACATTCACCGGGATATAGACAAATTTTTCCTATGGAACATGATTACGTGTCACTCTCCTAAGAAGCTTAGCAAGGAATTATGAGTCTACCAACGATCACAGTGCATCGCGTCCTGCTCCGCGACATAAGGAAAGCGAAATTCATTCATGTTTGCCAAAAAAGGTGACGAAGCAAAGTAACAGCAGTTCCAAAATTAACAAAATTCACTGCTCAAAAGTTTTCAAGGACAGTTCGGACTTCTTTTACGGCGCAAGTTGGAACGATGCCAACTTTTTGCTGCTGTTTATGATAAAGTCGGCAAAATTAATGTCACTTTCGTAAATAAATCACGGCTGAGACATTTATTAAATTTTTGTGAAAGTTTGAATGTTAAGGCATCGGTCTGCTTCAACTTTCGACGACAATGAGGAGCAACACAAAACAGAAGAGGAGTGAGTGGTATGGTGTAAGGACATTAAAACGCGTCTCCATTAAAGGGCAATACCATGCCCAACTCGAAGCTTCAAGTATATGACCAGCTTTGCATTAGGATCCAGTGGCTGTATTCCCTGAGTTTTATTTAACAGGTTCCATATTCAAACGGAGTGAATAAATTCTACCTGACGTGTACGGTCATGTGTGGTGGATGCTGTTTTTGTGATTTTGAACTCTCTTAGGCGCAGTTGGAGACAGCTTTCTAAAGATTGTGAAGGCTGGAAAGGCTTACTGGTTGTGGCCCAGGTCCACCACGGACTGTAGCGCCACAAGAAGAAGAGGCCTATATCGCAACGGCACGTTCAGCCATTCGAGATTTGACATTTTCAGTAGGATACATGTAGGACGCCTCAACGAACCTGCCCACTGATGCTCAGAACAATAGTGGAACACTTGTTCCCCCAGGAAACCTCCTACAATGTTCGTCCTTACACAAGGAGCTAGTGTGGCTCAAATCCCACCAGTCCCACCAGACAAAAAAGCACTTGGCCCCGACGGCATCCCAAAAAAAGCCATCAAGGCGGCCGTCGAGAAGAGGCCCGAAGCTGTTTACAGCGACGATGCAAAGGTGGCTCGAAGAAGGAAATTTTTCTAATTGCTGGAAACTCCAAGACCTGGTACTGATACCCAAAGGCAATAAGCCCCCAGGAGAACCGTCAGGGTATCTACCACTCTGCCTGCTTGACACCACGGGAAAGATCCTGGAGAGCATCATATACGGCAGGCTAATCGGCGTGGCGGAGGAGCGAGGAGCCTTGTCCGACCATCAGTTCGGGTTTAGGAAATCGCGCTCCACCATCGACGCCATCAAAGAGGTGGTAGACACAGCAAGCGAAGCGATAACCGGTTCAAGATGGAGGAGCGGTATAAAATAATACTGTGCCGTAGTTACGCTGGATATCAAAAACGCGTTTAACTCAGCGAACTGGTCTTGCATCATTAGAGCCTTGAATAGGGTGAGCACACCGCAGTACTTGAGGAAGATTATCGTCAGCTACTTCACCAACAGGAAACTTAGATACCAGAATGACGACGGAATGAAATACCACGAAGTCTCGGCAGGCTTTCCACAGGGTTCAGTTCTTGGACCCCTCCTGTGGAACCTACGACGGAGCACTGAGACTAATGCAACCACATGGAGTCAAGGTGATCGGTTTTGCCTTAGCCAAAAAAAATTCCACGAGGTGGAAGCAGCCACAAACGAAGCGATCGCCAGGATCAAGGATTGGATGGAATCCGCCGACCACCAGACTGAGGCTGTCTTAATAACCAGTCGAAAGACGGTGGAATACGCTAGCTTCCGGGTTGGTTCCCAGATAATAATAAGATGGATAATAAGCTCGACAACCCGCTTAAGTTTAAAACTCACGTCGAGTACTGCAGCAAAAAAGCAGCAAGGATGCAGGCAGCGCTCTCAGGAATGCTGCCCTACACCGGAGGACCTGGACACGAGAGAAGGATCCTGCTTTCCACAGTGGTAAGCTCAATCCTTCTATACGCAGGGCGGGGGCCCTGGTGAACACGGAAGCAACAAGGAAGCTCTCGACATCATACAGGCTCTGCGTGATAAGAGCAATCAGCGGTTTCCGAACAATTTCGTACGAAGCAGCCTGCGTCATTGCGGGTATGGTCCCGATCGACATTCTCGCCACCGGAATGCAAATCTAAAAAAGGAAGAAAGGGCAACATCAATGGCACTGTGGCAAACCAGGTGGGACACCACAACCAAAGGCAGATGGACCCATAAATTGCTACCCAGAATAGAAGCCTGGTCAACGAGAGCTCACGGGAACTGCAACTACCACCTCACGCAGTTCTTGTCGGGCCATGGAGGTTACCGAAAATACCTTCACAGATTCGGTCACGACAGCTCACCCATTTGTCCAGAATGCGCGAGCGAAGATGACGACGCAGAGCACGTAATATTCCATTGCAGACGCTTTGCCGTGGCGAGAGGAAGTCTACCATAGCCATATGATGGAGTCAACTGGCTGGTGACCTGTTCCTTTATTACAAGGGTGCAGGATCGAGCTAAGAAGGCTGGAAAGAGAAAGAAAGGCCGAATTGGCCTGTGAAATAGCTTGATATGCTATCCAGCCCCGCGAAGTAATACCTAACGGCAGTTCCGCGGGAAGAGTGGTAGAAGTGTGCAGAGGTGTGGTTTAGGACGTAGGCGCGAGGATAAGGAGAATAATATCCCGTGAATCGTTCATGCTGGTAACACGGGTATCAGTATCTTGAAGAAGATTCCACATACATTGGCGCAAACCATAAAATAAAAACATGTAAATCACATGTTAGAGTCGAAACGGGGCGGTCGCGCGTTGAATTTTCACAGATCGTAATATCGTAAGCGCGACCATGGATTTGTAGGCAGAACTACTAGTCTGCCTCTCGGGCTTTTTGACATTTTTTTTTAAATTTAATTCTCAATTTGAATATTTGGCAAACTGAGACGATTATTCCGTAATTTTTCTAGGAATTTATTTCAAACCATTTGAGCAGGATAAACGCGCGCTTTTATGTCGATATGGAAAAATTAGGTTGCCTCTTTCTGACACTACATTCTCGTAAGCTCGATAAATCGCGTCGCGATGCCTAAGACCAACCGCGCGAAAGCGTCTTTGCGATTCAGCCATAATAAAATTCATTCGTTGCCTAGCGTTAAACAAGATTGTTTGGAATCTATAAATATTCAGTTTGATTGTATTCTGGAATTATAAATTTGTTCTGCTTTTCCACATCAAACATGGAGTTAACTAGCCAGTCCCTATTTATTCCGCACGTCACAGTGCAGCTTTCATCGCAGCAAATCGATCCTGGAGAAAACCAGCGAGTTCCACCAGTGTATTGATGTGCCCACGCATACTCTTGTCTGTAATTTTTTTTCATGTGTCACCTGGGATCTTTTGAATCGTAAGCCCTCCCGACACGACAAGACGATCAAAATGGAGTGATCTGAGTTAATGGTAGGGCCAATATAAAGAATAGATCGATCAGTGGTGGATTCCACAAGAGTGTCATGTGGAATCGATGCAATTACACATCCTCACAAAATTATTCGCACAGAGACTTTACAGCCGAATTTATTTAATATTTTCTATGTACAACTTAAGAAGTAACTGTTTTTTTTTGTATTATATATCTGCTCTATATATTCAATAGTCATATTCAAGGTTCAAACTGATGCAATCAACCCTAAGGGTATTTTTTTTTCGACTTCTCCGAATACGGCAAGAGGAATAATAATATAATATGGGTGGCGCTACAGCCCGTAGAGGGCCAGGGCCTAGCTTCTCAGCAACCACTCGTGTCGTTGCGTGCTATTGTTCTTTCACGAGTGGAAGGGACCTACTTTACTGCCGACTCCGAACGGCGAAGTTGAGATGGTTTTTCTAGACAAGAATACTCTTTGAGCATTGTCAGTGACTCGAAAGAGGTGGAGCCGTGAAATATGAAAGGTGGTAAGTTCGGGCATCGAACCTGGCGCCCTCTGCGTAGGAGTCGACCACTAACCCACTACGCCACGGCGACCCACGGCAAGAGGAAAGCAGACACAAAATTATCCGCACAAACTCAAGCGTTGTGTTATAATAACCGCTCATTCTGTTGAATGCTGTGATCGAGGCAACAAGCAGAAGGTTAGAGGATATTTCTGAGAAAATAAAATAAAAAAAAACGGAAATAAGACCAAAATGGGACGAAAAAAATCGGAAACTTCTATAGAAGAGCGAAAGGTTATTTTAACACCCCTATTCTGGCAAACCTCAGTGATGTGTTTTAGGTCACAACTAACTCACAAGAGCATGGTGAGTCACAAATTGTGAGGTTTTCGTATTCTGAGCAAAAGCTCACAGCTTGTGAGCATCACAAGAACCGTCAAAATTGTGATGTGCAACAAAAGAACTGTCACACACAAGGAAAAATAAACATATGTTGATTTTATTTTGGCGTTTAGCTCATCTGCGAATGCGGCCCAATAATTCTGCATCCTCTTCGGGTCAGTTGGATCATTTTTGCCCAAAAGAAGATCGGGATTCATTTGCAAGAAATTCGTATAATGGTCCAACTGCTCCTGGGATGTACTCTTATATTTTCTTGTTTCCTGTTGGCTACGTTCTGTTATTACTTTTCCAAAATCAAGTATTAGTAGCCCGCTCAGTAAGAAAAAAAAGCGCGAAAATAATAGTTGTCAAAAAAAAAAACAATTTTTGACATGGCAACGAATTCACCTCACCATGGTGACTATTCTTGTGTGTTTTCTTGTGAGGTTTTGCCAGAATACCAAATAGCTGAAACCTCACAAGGTAGGTATCATAATTTTCGCCTCACTCGCATTCGTGCGTTGTGACCACATCATAACCAGAATAGGGGTGTACAGCTAGTTTGCGAAGGCAAAACGTACCGAGAGACTGGTGAACTTGTTGGAAGATCCTATACCGTAGTTGGGGATGTTGTCCATAAGTTCAGCAATGAGGGTTGTTTAGAAAATAAGAAAGGTGGGGGTCGAAAATAAATATTATCGGCGACAAATGAGAGGCATATTGTCAAGAAAATCAAGAAAAACCCTAAGACGCAGAGATGTCAGGACTCATTAAAAAAACTACTTTCTGTCGAAACAGTAAGGCGGACTTTAAGGTCAAATAATTTTAACGGTAGAGTTGCACGTCGCAAACCCTTTATTTCCAAAGTTAACGAAGAAAAACGACTAGCGTTCGCCAAAGAGAAGACTAGACTTTTGGAACACCGTTATTTTTAGTGACGAAAGCAAGTTTAACTTGCTTGGCAATGACGGGAAGCAAAGGGTTTGACGAAAACCAAATACTGAGGTGAATGAAGCTAATCTTCAAGCGACGGTGAAACATGGCGGTGGTACGGTGTATGTCTGCGCGGGGGGTTGGTCAAATGGAGTTCATTGACTCTAGAAGGAACCAATATGACTACCTCGACATCCTAAAAAGAAATTAGCAGCAAAGCGCTACAAAAATGCGTCTAGGGTCAAATTATGTCTTTCAACAAGATAACGACCCAAAGCACACTGCTCACAATGTCAAAATGTGGCTGCTTTTCAATGCTCGCTCGCAGCTCAAAACGCCTCCACAGTCACCCGACATCAACCCCATTGAACATTTGTGGGCTGAGCTTGGAAAAAATATTCAAAATCGAGCTATCAGCAGCAAAGCTTCTTTTTTTCTTTTACGCCCAGATTTTTGCAAGAAACTTGTCGGGAGTATGTCAAAACGACTAAGAGCCGTTATTGATGCTAAGGGTGGTGCAACTAGATGTGCCACTCACCTACTTTATTTTACGTATTTTTTCATATTTTTATTTTTGTGCGAATAGTTTTGTGTTACGTTTAATTGATGTCAGTTTGTTTATTTTCGTTTTTGCCTACTTGGATTTATTAATATTTGATTTTTTTCTACTAATTTTTAATCTTTTACTAATTCTAATTTTTTTTTTAATTTTATGGAATTAATTTTTCACGACTAAGCTAGTGGAATTAAGCTTATTTCGTTAAATGAAGTCTTGTGCGAATAATTTTGTGAGGATGTGGATGTACACACACTTGTCAAATTCGTAACCAGAGCTGCAGAGAAGACAAATCAGGCCCTTCGTTCATTGAGACCGGAAGATAAGGAACCATCACTTGTGAAAGTCCTTCACAGGTATCAGATCCTTGCATTCAAAGACTAAAGCGAAAACTTACCAAAAAAAGGAGTAATTGCATTCAAATCAATTTGTCACTCACCTGAAATGAAAAAGAAAAGAGAAGAAAATTGAGTCCACGTTGAAAACTCCAGTCTGTTCTTAAAATTAGAATATCTCCCGTTCGCCCTCTCGGAAATTCAATTCAAAATCGATTTTACCCATGCCCGTGTTCGTTCACAAAATCACCAGGAGATGCCAAATTTCATCTCGAAAGGATCTTTTTGCTGAATAAATCACATGGCAGGTCATAAATAACATTTTACAAGCGCGTCGTCCCCGAGGAAATTTCATTTACGAACCAAAACAAAAATAAATAAAGCACAACCCAGCCACATACAGCCGCCAGTTGTTGGGGTAGTGCGATGGGGTGGTGGCGCTGGTTCACCCTTCGCGACTTTTTTTCTTTTTTTTTTTGCGTCGCAGTTTCGAAATTACCTCCGCCACAGCAACATATACTGCCTTTATGATGATATCATCATCCCCAGCAAGCCCTTATTTATTCCCGGGGGTGGGTGTGCAATTAATGTGAAAATCATGGTGAAGGCAACGCGAAACAGCAAAATCCCGGCTGCTGGGAAAATCAAATCGAGCCCCGGGAAAAATGTCTCCTTCACCATTTGCAGGGAGTTCAAAATAGACGCGGAGCAGCATAGAAAAGGGAACGGCACAGGACTTGCGACTGCGCATGCTCGCAAAGTCCATGTGAACACATGCGTGCTGCGTGGTATCCGTATCCTGGCTGTGGTCGGCGATGGCGACTGTGGCAACGGCGGCAGCAGCTATGCCGGCTTCGCCTGGAGTGGCGCGGCGGAGGCTGTTGGCAAGCTCTGCAAGGGATGGGTATCGAGTAAATGCTCGAGTCGAGATGTATGTTCGAATTCATGTTTTCCTATGCGCAGGGGGTGGGGGTGGTACGGGCGATGTTAAGTGCTTGTGTGGCTATGTTTGGGTTCTTCGACTAAGGAGTGGATATTTGCCTCTCTGTCTCTCTTTGTGTATGTCGGATGAGGGGGAGGCTTTAGGGGATGGTGTGCCGCTACAGGGAATATTGCGTTTTATACTTTTTTTTGTTTTTGTTGTTGGATGGGGTTTTTTTTCTCTCTTTTTTCAAGGGCACGACCTTGAACGTCATTTAGTACTAACACACAGCATTTTTGGACTCAATAAGGGTGCTTACTTTCGTTTTGAATGAACGTACTTACGGGCGGTAGGGTGGGTGGCCTTGTGTGTGTGTGTGTCAAATGAGGGATAGCTTTTTTGTGGGATTGAGTTAATGTGATACACATGCCTTCAATGAATGTAAAACGAAATTAACGTGAAATAAAGTTTTACAGCAATAGTTTCCACAAAGCGAAGCGGAGCACATTAAAGGTGGCTTATAAGGGAATTTCGCTGAAAGCGGAAAGGCATGTTTTTCAGTTACATTCTGTTTTAATGATTGAGTTGTTAGTTTAAGCTGAGATTGAATTTTACGAGGGCTGTTGTAATGCTTTACAGCATGCTGTGTTATTTTGAAAATGATTCGACACATTCGGATTCACGAAACATTCAGAGGAAACCAACAGATAATCGTTATCCTCTCAATATACTTATTTTGTCCAATTTGTAAGTTGAAGTCCTCTTGTAACGATGTTTTTTGTTTGCTTTTCGCATTTTTACGCAAAGACTTCTGGCAAACAAATCGTCGTCGAATACCATTCCGTTCTACATTCCTGAATTTGCTCCGGTTGGACACATGTGCGGTTATTGCAAAGAAACAGGCGACCATTTGTGCTTCAGGCACGAACAACTTCTGTTGAACATGATTCATCTTAAAGGCGATTTTAGTGTTGTTAGCCTTTGAAGCTACCACAATTGAATTTCTTGGTTCTCGTTGTCCCCATCACACGGTACGCCCACATACTGAGCCTTGACATTTTAACGTGGAAAGACGTACACTGCCAGATCTGCGACAGTGCCTTTTGCTGGGATTGGCAAAGTTGACTATCCAAACATAATACAGAGGTATGGTGAACTGATTTTCGAGCACAGTTACTGAGGACGAAGTGGCTGGATACGTAATGAGTATAAAATGATGGATCCCGACTTTGCTTTATAAAAATGAAACTACAAAACATCCTGAGGCACCTTAATAATAATAATAATATGGGTGGCGCTACAGTCCGAGGCGGACCTGGGCCTAGCTTCTCAGCAACCACTCGTGTTGTGCGTGCTATTGTTCTTTCAGGAGTGGAAGGGACCTACAGTTTAAAGCCGACTCCGAACGGCGAATTTGAGAAGCTTTTTCTAGACAGGAATACTCTTTGAGCATTGTCAGTGACTCGAAAGAGGCGGAGCCGTGAATTATTAAAGGTGGTAAATTCGGGTATCGAACCTGGCAACCTCTGCGTAGGAGGCGACGCACTACGCCACGGCGACCACCTGAGGCACCTTACCCATGTCAAAAGAAGCGATTCACACGAATAATTTGATGTAAATTTTATATTAAAGAACAAATTTCTAATTTTTAAATATGATATACAGTCCAACTTCCCTATACTGAAATCGCACGGGAACAAAAAAAACTTCACTATATAGAAATTTCATTACACAGAAATTATATACATATATAATTTTATTTAAAATAATGAGGTATTTTAGTTTGGATTACACTTTTCCATTTTTTCTTCCTCAACAAAAGAGAAGACATAAACACATTATCCGGTATATTGCTTTTCGTCTCGACGAAGGTTCGAGGTTCATTAAGAGATGAAGAAACTCGACCTTTTGTAGGTAACACCGCCTCTACCAAATCTTCATCAATTTCTGAATATGTTAATGTAATTTTTGTCAAACATTTATTTTGCAAGAAAAACCTTGTGTATCCTGAACTCCACGATTTTCCGAATATCTTCATCGGATGGGTTTTGTCTGGTTTGCACATTATTATCTATATTAACGTAGTCTTCAAATGATGCATCGATATTTGCTACTTCTTTAAATGAAGACTGTAAAGCTGCCAAATGGGATAATGGTAAAAAGTCCTCTTCATTCCATTCCAAAGATCGTTTTTGATTGTCATCTTTAAAAAAATCATGCTTTTCTTGCAATTGTTTCTTTAGTAGACGTAGACGTAGTTTTTCTTAGACGTACGTAGTTTTTAAGTAGACGTAGCTTGCATCAAATCTATCGCAATAACAGGATTGCCTTCATCCATTTGTGTTAATATGTTCGTTATAACGTGCTTTCTGTAAAGTTGTTTTATGTTGTGGATAACGCCTTGGTCCATTGGTTGAAGTAATGAAGTCATGTTTGGAGGAAAATAGACGAGCTCAATACTTTTCAATTCATCCCTTACATCCCTGGGGTGCGCAGTACAATTATCAACAAACAGCAATACATTCCTCTTTTGAGAAGCAAATTTTTTTCGAGCTGTAAAAGCCATTTTGTAAAAATTGCACCGGTCATCCACGCCTTTTTGTTAGACTCATAATGCACATCTAATGTTCTAATAAGTTTAAAGCATCGTCGATTTTTAGCTTTTCCAATAACAAGCAATTTAAGCTTTTCTAACCCGGTCATGTCTTGCTATCAGAACGGTTATTCGCTCATTGCTACGTTTTTCCGCCAAAGCAGTTCTCATTTTTAAATGCCAGGGTTTTATTTGGCAAGCATTTAAAAAAAAAAGCCAGTCTCATCGGCGTTAAAAATGTCGTCTTGTTTATATTTTTGCATCAGTTTCGGAAAAAACGTTCATTACCCAATCATTCCGATCCTGTAAGTTTCTTTCCCCACATAAGGTTTTCTGAACAACTCCGTGCCGTTTTTTGAACTTATCCATCCAACCAGTACTCGCTTCAAATTCTTTGTGTCCCAGGGCATCCTATTATTGTTCCAGATACAGGAAGATTCCTTCCACGTGCAGCGGTTATCCACATCAGCATTGCTTCATCAATATCCTCAAAAAGACATGTTCGAAGTCTTTTGCCTTTAGCATTTAATTGTCCGTCTTCTGCACTTTTTAGAATCACTGATTTGTTTTTTAGAATGTTTGACAATGAACAGGGAAGAATTCCAAACTCCGTGGTAATATCTTTCTTTCTTGTTACTCCCTCCTCGTTGATATTTGTGCAGATGTTAAAACCCATGGACATGAGAAAGTAGTATGAAAAAAATTCATTAAGCTTTTTCTAGGCAGGAATACTCTTTGAGGATTGCTAGTGACTCGAAAGAGGTGGCAGCCATGAGTTACGAAAGTTGGTTAATTGGGGATTCGAACCTGGCACTCTCTGCATAGGAGTCGACCCATTCACCCACTACACCACGGCAACCATTCTACCTCTCTTGCCACTTAAACTGTTTGAGAACAGTTTCTTATAACGTTTTCTTAAAATTGATTGGCCAAATTGACCAATCAGTGGGCGGCATTTACGTTATTTCGTAAATAACCGTCAAAAATTCATAAATATCTGTCAAAAAAGCACTCAAATTCGTCGATGGACTAGGGGTGTGAAGTCGACTATCCTGTAATACTTCATTTCTGCTTTTGCCTTATCACGTGAAGCCACGCATTTCTATACGAACTCTTAACAAATTGTGCCTGTCGATGGATCAGTCGAATTCTTCATCGTCGCTTGGAACAAGCTGCGGGTTTGGCAGAAATGTCATTATACATGGTCTATTCTGACATGCGTCTTTGATGTGTCCAGGTGGTGGGCGTGGACTTCTTGGATCTAGTTTAGAATCAGGGTTTCATTTCAATTGAGGGTTTATTCTCTAGAAGACCAGACAAACGACACTCAGATTCCAATATTCGCCTGCCTTATAGATCTTAGCGACCCATGACAGCGCCTTTTTTGACTTCTGTCTCTTCATGTTCTTGATCTCATCTAGATCAGGACTGAATTCCATCAAATGGTTGTGCTTGAGGAATCGAGAACAGCTGAAGAACCACGTCCGTTTCCTCTGTATCCAGACATCTTAAACAGCAATTTCTTCTGACAATGCCAAATAGATCTTTGGTGTTTGCCGTTTTAAATGCAGCAGGATTTTGGAGCATTCAGTGTCTCATCTTCTTCTTCTTTTTCTGGTGGCGGTACAGTCTGGGTTGGACCTGGGCCACAACCAGTAAGCCTCTCCAGCCGACACGATCTTTAGCCAGCTGTCTCCAACTGCGCACACCAAGTCGATTGAGGTCCTTCTCCACCTGGGTGCGGCATCGGTTCCGTGGGCGTCCTCTATTGCGTTGTCCCACCGAGTTGTCCAAGCGCTCTACATGGCCCAGCCATCTTAGGCGTTGAATCCGTAGACGCCTGACTAGGCTCATGCCGCTGTACGGTTGTAAGGTTCGTGGTTGAATCTTCTTCTCCAATAACCATCAACGCAGACAGGACCAACGATTGAGCGCAGAACTTTTTCTCGAAAAGACCAAGTGCTTCTTCATCCGCTTTTGAGACTGTCCATGCTTCCGCACCATAGAGCAGGACAGGGATGATCAAGGTTTTATATAATGTTAGCTTGGTCCTTCGAGAGAGGACTCTACTACTCAATTGCCTCTTGAGCCCAAAGAAACAGCGATTGGCACGAGTTACTCTGCGTTTAATCGCGGTACTGGTGTTTGTACTGTTGCGAGCCGAGGTAGACGAAGTCCTTGACTACCTTGAAGTTATAGCTGCCCATCGTGACGCTTTGTCCAAGACGTCGATGTTGTGTGTCCTTTCTTGATGACAGCATATACTTCGTTTTGCCTCATTCACCGCTAGACCCATTTTAGCCGCTTCCGCCTCAATGCCAGCAAATGCCTCATTGACGGCTCGCTGTGTCTGCCAATCACGTCAATGTCATCAGCGTATGCCAACAGTTTTACGGACTTCTGGAAGACCGTGCCTCTAGTGTTGGCGAGTGAGTCTTGCACGATCTTCTCCACGATTATGTTAAAGAAGTAACATGACAGCGCGTCGCCTTGTATTAGACCTTTTTTGATATTGAAGGTCTCGGTGAGTTCGTTCGTTACCGCGAGAGTTCTCCTCCGTCATCCTGCACAACCTGACGAGTTTGACAGAAATATCAAAACTAGACATAGCGTTGTATAGCTCGTCCCTATGCAGGCTTTCATATGCGGCCTTGAAATCGACGAACAGGTGGTGGGTGTCGATCTGCATTTCTTGGGTTTTTTTCCAGGATCTGCTGTAGTGTGAAGATTTGGTCGATGGTGGACTTCCCCGGCCTGAAACCACACTGATAAGGACCTATCAGGTTGTTGGACGAATGGTTTCAGGCGCTCACACAAAACGCCAGTGTCTCCAGTGTCTCATCTAAGTCGGATCAAAGTGAAGAGTTGGCATGTAGTGCCTTCTACCCAACGGCTTCCATATCCGACTGGCTGTTCACCTTCCATCGCGCTCAAAAACCCTCTTAACCAACTCGGCTTACTTCGAAGCACATTGACAAGAAAATTCATTGCACCCAAAGGCAATTAGTGGCCCTATTCCTGACAAATTAATGGACTTGTTGCCACACAATCAGCTGTCATAAATATTATTAATCGCCTTTTCACAGAAGTCCAAGCTCAGGGCAGCCACTGTGACCTCATGACCTTTTGCGTGGCAAATAAAAATACAACACAAATGGAATAAGAGAGCACGCAAATAGGGCCTCTGGTAATCACAGAGCTCTGACACTCACATGAGTCTCGAAATAAGCCCACACTTTCCATATTTGTAGTTCAGAATAAATGTGAACCGAACCTCTGAGCAACCTCCTAACAGTCGACATTATTCAAAATAGTTCGCATGACAACGTTCCATTAGAGGAGCGCGATTGTGTTGAGGCAGAGGCAGGGATTTCAAGAGAACCAAGGAACATCGACGAGTGTAATAAATTCTGACACGTTCTCAGGGAGTTGACCTTTTCGAACTACATCACACAAATATGTTTATTCTCCTGGCGGTTGGGGCGTTGTACTTCTTGTGTGTAGTGCAACAGAGCCTTCATCAAGAGTGTAAACATCCTCTTTGATTAAAAATCGTGTCAAACATCTACTCTTTCGAATTCATTGATATTCTCTCATTTGTTTATCCTTGAACCACGGTAAAAATAAATGTTCCTACACCCAGCTCGGAATTTGTTGCCCGTCGACTTGTCCTTGAATACATTTTGGATAATTTGTTTCACCCGTTAAGAGTGTATTTTTGGAAATGTTCTTTGTTGATTTTCTGATGCCACAAATAATCGAGTCAATTGCTTTTTTTTTTTTTTTTTTTACGAAGGCCAGTCCGGTGATGTAAGGACGATGTGTGCTGATGCACATCGTGTGCATGCCTTTGATTGTTTGTAAACAAAATGCTGGAATTCTGCTGGGTTTAAAATGAAGATGATCAGTTCTAAAGGTATGTGTGCAAGAGCAGGTGTCTACCACGACCCGAGAACTGGCGGATGCCGACGTTTACGTGATCGGCCGGACTCAGGATGCTGTGAATGGTCACAACACGACTGATGGCGATGAATGTATGAAATGTAAGATTATGAAATCAGAAAAACTCCCCAGGTTGCGCGTGGGCATAACTCGTGATAAGTTGTAGTCGAGGAAGAAGGACCTCGTGGCCTGGAGATCGATCTGTCATGGGAGCTTTACCCCCGCGACGGCTTTAGTGGATCATGGGGGTTAGAAGAAGATGATTGATAGATTTTTTGGTTAAACTTGACTTCCCCACGATCAGTGATAAGGGGTCAGATGTAATTTACAAGCCCACAGTTTCAGCAAACGATCAAAACGCCACCTCCCTTAACAGATTACCCTCTAAACCGTTGTGCTGGCAAATAACGCCGTATATAAACCTCCGCCGAATATAAGATTGCACCGAAGTGCTGAAGAGGCAGGCCAACCTATCGCCTTTTAATTGACGCTTGGAATGGGTTAGAGTCTAGTAGTTGTCGGCCTAGAGCAATTACGCTTAGATCAGCATAGGTCGCTTAAATAACGATTCGGTTCTATTTGATCGCATAGACCTTTCGTTGTTTCAACCAAGTTAGCGAGTAAAGGCCACCACAAGATCGAAGGGGGTTTTCTGACTGAAACTCCAAGTTGGTTGAGATCCTTCTCCACTTGGGTGTGGCGCATTCAACACGGCCATCCTCTGTTACATTGTCCCACTTCGTTCGGAGTCGAAGACTCTTCGGGCCACAGCTGAGTTGTCCACACGCTCTACATGGCCTACCCATCTTACGCGTTGGATCCGAAGCCGCCTGACTAGACGAGACTAGACAGCCCCTACAGTCCGTGGTTGGAATTTTAAAAATATTTATAAAACTACCCTAATATGTGTAAGTCGGCCATAGGATGCAGCAGATAGATCGGACTACTTCTCCATTCGGTGATACGCCCGGTCTAAAGGGTTCCACGCAGGAGTTCCATCGCTCTCCAGACACTAGAAATTTTGGTGCTGCTTAGCAACATCCCGAACATCCCGTCTTGAGACCGCCGTACTGAACCGTAGGAGATTCTCCTCAACTCGTTGTGCGACGGAACGGTCGTGGTTGAGTCGCCCATCTACACTTGATCTGGCGATGTGGTAAATAAGCGGTACGAAATTTGTATCTTGCATCAATCCGCTTTTGTCTAGGTGCAGGAAAGCTTCTGGGGGACGAAGCCATTGTGCCGTACCCTTTCATGGTATTGCGCATTGGGGTAGTAAGCCCCGAGATCAAGTTATTGACCGAATTCGTCGCTCTAGAAGTATGACCTCGAATCAACTTCAACAGGAAATTGTCCTCTCTTATCAGGTTTGCACTGTTACACCTCCTTGGAATAGAAGTCTGGAGTTCGATAAAGACGAAGGCAAGCCCTAAGACAAGCCCTCTCGAACAACCCAATCTTTTCCATTAAGCTTGCACTCACGTTATACCACACGGGACAGCCATAGGTGAGCATTGGCCAGATGAGGGCCATGTAGCAGAAAACCAGTCCACCACCAGTCCAACAGTCTTTTTGTGATGGCGAAAGCACCTCGGGCCCTGGCCAGAGCAGCATCTACATGTTTGTTAAAATATAGACACTGGTCTAGCCAGATCCCCAGGTATCTGACTACAGTCATTTGCGCCGACGATTGAGAACTGTCGCCAATTCTTTTTCGTGTCCGCTGAGGCCTTATACAACGGCATCCTGAACAGAATGGTTTCCGGCTTCCGGAAGTTGATACTCAACTTGCAGTCATTGCAACTTCTCATGAATGAATCGAAGTCACTCTGCGTGAGGGTAGTGGTTTCCTCGTTGTTCCTGTTGGAGACCATTTTTAACTTGAAATATACCTGTCGAGGTCACGTTGCCATTCTTGACTACGAACCGTATACCAGTAAGCATGTTACACAATAGGTACAGCAGTGGTTTGCTAATGCCTAGCCGATTGAGCTTGTAGAAAAGTCCTTCTAACCATACGGTGTCGAAGGCCTTCTCCAGGTCAATCAAGCAGGCACAAGTAAATTGTTTCTGGCTCTTGTTCCATTGGATATCCGACACCAGTTCCGACGCGGCATGAATAGTGTCATGAGCCGCTTTCAAACCAAATTGGTTATTCGGAATAATATGTTTGTCCACAGTCCAGTTGATCAGAGTTCTATTGATCACCTTTTCGAATACCTTACGGAGGGAGACTAATTTACCCGAGGCTGCAAGGATTAGATGAATCCTTTCCTCGCTTGGATTTGGGTTGCACAATAGCCGTTTTCCAATGCTCCGGATAATGTGCATTATTCAAAGCATTGTTAAACAGGATTGTGTGCATATTTACCACTTCCAGAGGAAGGTGTCTTAACACAATGTTGGCGATCCTGTCGACTCTAACAGACTTTTTTCCTCTTTAATGATTCGAAGACAGCTAGGAGTTCTGTCTTCGAAATGAACGGGGGATGAACCCCTTCGTCGGCCATGTTATCATCATTGAACACGACAAAGCCAGTGTTCTCGAAGTTGAGATTTTCTAGCCATTACGCGGTTATCCAGGTCGTAGTTGGACAATCTCAAAAGCGGGTGAAGAAGCACTTTGTCTTTTCGAGAAAAAAGTTCTGCGTTCAATCTTTGGTCCCATCTGCGTTGATGGTTATTGGAGAAGATTCAACCACGAACTGTACGGGCTTTACAGCGACATGGGTCAAGTCGAGCGTCTAAGGATTCAACGCCTAAGAGCGCATGGATAATGCTACTCCAGCCCGAAGAGTGTTCGACTCCGAACCAGTGGAACAACGCAATAGAGGACGCCCACGGAACCGATGGCGCACCCAGGTGGAGAAGGACCTCAACCAACTTGGTGTGCGCAGTTGGAGACAGCTGGCTAAAGGTCGTGCCGGCTGGCGAGGCTTACTGGTTGAGGCCCAGGTCCACCCCGGACTGTAGCGCCACCAGAAGAAGAAGGAGAAGTTCGGGCGAATACTCTCGTTCAACTTGTACACTTCTTTAAAGACTGCACCAAGTACCTCCACTTTTTCTGGTGGATCTTCGACCACAAAGGAGTTATAGGAAGGAGCAGGATTACAGACCTCCTCTGTGACAGATGCCCCTTGCTCTTATCATCGTATACGGTTGTGGTTGGTAGAAGCTAGTTTTCCTGTCTGTTGTTGCGTGTCCATATGGTTTATCAATTCAAAACTCAGCATCTCTGAACTTCACAGCTGCTGCAGAATAGATTAAATGAACGTCTCCCTTGTGAGAACTGGTCTGATTCTAGTCATTGCTTGAGCTTTTTGGGTTTTGTCTAAATTTGAATCCGCTATGCAAAGTTTCATGAATTGTTCTATCGACTCCATCATGGACACCAGTGACCAAGCTAAGAGAAGCTTCGAAACGAAGCATCCAAGCTGGGGAAGGAAGGCAGCACTGAACCTCTTATTTAAGAATTAAGTGCCCGCGGACGCAAAACAACTCACGAGCTCGGTCTCAGAATCTCCTCTTGACCAAATAGCTTGAACTATGATGCTACGACATGGTAATGGTTAGGTTAGGTTGAAGTGGCTGACTGCCGCTCACACAAGCAGCAGACACACTCAGGCCAAACATAGGCCCATTGTGCTAACACGCCGATCTTAGGCTACCTATTCCGCTAACCAATTTCTGCTTTTGATAAAGCGAAGAGGGCTGATTTTAATGCTGCTCAGTTCAGCCAGATTAACAAATAAAACGGCCCCCAGAAGGCCGAATCTACAGGATGAGAGTGCACTGCAGCTACATAGCAAGTGTTCGATGGTTTCTTCCTCATCCTCGTCCGAGCAGCTTCTACAGCAATCATTAAAGGGAAGGCCTAGTCTAGAGGCGTGAGTTCCGATGGCACAATGCCCTGTTAGAACGCCAATAAGAGATCTGAGGTTTGTCTGATGAATCTGATCAAGCTAAGCGATCGTTTGGGATCGATCATAGCCCAGAGTGTTTTGGTAATGAGGCATCCTGTGCCAGATATCCATCTGCCGTTTGTTTGGGCAAGCGTTAAGCTATAGCAGATGCTTGATAGTAGCTAGAGGCATAGAGGATGGGTCTCCACTCGGAAAGAGCACGGAGTTTTTGCCCTTTCTAGCGAACTCGTCCGCGAAAATCGCAATTCTCTGGAAAGTCACAGGGTCCCGGCACCCACATCAGTTGGATGTTAAAGTACTTGGCCGTCTCGTTAAGAGATAGGCGGCAATTAAGGGAAGGCTTGGAATTAAAAGTGATTGAATTCAGAGATTTGATCGCTGCCTGGCTATCGGAACAAATGACTGATATCTGTGCGTGATATTACATTGTTTTTAGCCAGGACATTGCTTCCTTTCAGCCTGAAGGACGCTACAGTGATTAAGAAGTCGAAAAGATAGCTGGAAATTTAGATCCTTGGAATAGGCACCAGCACCCACACCTGCATCCATTTTCGATCCATCTGTGAAGATTCGCAGTGGACTTTCCAGCGAGTCTGGTGTTCAGACTCCCAGTAAGATCTGGGCGGTATGCTGGTTGAGAAATTCTTCTCGAAGAGGAGTTTAGGTAGAGTGAGGTCTGTATCTATGGGTATAGAGGCATACCTGCGTAGGATCGTTGAATGTCCGGACTGCAGTTCTTTCCAGCTGCTAATCGCCGTGCTAGCTGCTGTCTGTTTGCAAATTTGTTCTATCAGTGGCAGGTCGGGGAGCATGTTTAATGTTTCGGCGGAGGTAGTCCTTAGCGCCCCGCTAATGCATACGCATGCCATCCTCGGCACTCTAGCGAGTGGGGTGATGTTGATTCTCTTGTCGAGTGCAGTCCACCAAACATCAGTATGGGTCTGACTACCGATATAAATAGCCAGTGAACCATTCGGGGTTGCAGTCCCCATTTGCACCCAATGGCCCTTTTACGGCAGTAGAGAGCCGTTGAGGCCTTCCTGACACGTTCCTGCATATTTAGCTTCCAGCTTAACTTCGTGTCTAAGAATATAGCGCTGTCGCTTTGCACCAAGTGGGTCCCGCATAGTGTGGGAGGGTCAAGGTTAGGAATTTTATACTTCCAAGTAAAGAGGACTAGATCCGGTTTTTGCGGATTCGCTAGTCCATTTCACTAGCTTGGATAGGCAGATTGCATAATCTCTGATCGTGGATAAATATTTCCCAGATACAGCTATGGCAATGTCATCTGCATAGGCAATGACCTTACACCCAGTCCCCTCAAGTTTCACAAGCAGTTCATTTACCACTATGATCCACAGTAGAGGGGACAGTACACAACCCTGCGGTGTACCTATGTTAACAGATTTACGGATCGTGGTACCACCAAGCTTCGAGCTTATCACTCTGTTATTGAGAAGCCGGTGGTTAAAAGTCAATATAGGCTGTTTGATCCCAAGTCAGTTGAGTACTGAGGTTATAGCGTGAGGGTCTATGTTATTAAAGGCTCCCTCGATATCGACAAAGGCAGTGAGAGTAAATTCCTTGAAATCGAGGGATCTTTCTATGCTGCCAACAAGTGAGTGCAGGGCTGTTTCCACAGATTTGCCCTTATTGTAAGCATGCTGAGAGATCGGAAGTTTGTCTGTGACTAAGTGTCGGATGAATACATCGATAAATTTTTCCAAGGTCTTTACAAGAAAGGAGGATAGGCTAATATGCCTAAACTTTCCGCTTGACAGAGAAATTAACACTCATTGCACTTACATAAGCAAGCTACGTGCAACTGGACACAAACATGCGTTGACACATAAGGCCGTCTAAAGAGCAAACCAAAACCGACCACACCTTGACTACTCGCAAGCACAGTGACCCAAGTAAACATCAAAGAAATAGACTTGCCCGTCTCAATTAGGGTCCCCGTCGTAATTCGTGTTCGAATGAAAAAGGCAAATATGATGCAACACACTGTACACACAGTGGTCGGTGGAGGGAGCCTAGAAATTGTATGAAAAACGTGGCAAGAAACAAGTATACACAAACAGGCCTGATGGTTGAATGACCACAAATTGCTACCGTTCGTTAATTGAGTGACTTGTCGAATCGACTGCTTCCGAATGAGGTCCACCATCCTTTTCCTTGGCTGCCGCCCCTGTCGACAGCATGTCGAAGCGATCCATTTGACTTTCATCACACTTGTCAACAGATATCTTGTTGTTGCGGAACCAGCTTCGGTTAATTGGAGACCAGTTCTCAGTTTCTGTCCATGTTAGCTAATAACTCCTAAAACGATCAAATTACACGGCACCGGGCCAAAAAACGAACCAGGTTACCTCCACGAAACTACGACTATGCTAATTTTTGCGATAAAACTTTCCGAATCGTGCGGATTCTAGAACAGCTCCAAACGAACACACACCCATCAACCCAAAGCCAGTAGAACTATGAATCTGCACATTCGTTGTGAGTGGAGGGTGTGGGAGGGAGGTTCAACTAGTTAATTTGAATTAACGAAATCCACAAGAGTGCGCCGTGAGCTTCCTTGTTGTGTCCCATTACCGCTAAATGCCACGTAATTTCCCACCGCAGCAGAGTTGTACCCTCGTACACAAAATTGGTGGCACGAGTGAAGAAAAAAAAAATCAGATACAATGTTTAATTGTCAAAAAAAGGTGCAGCCGAGAGCCAAACGATGTCACACATTCGCTTGGCCACGTTGTCTGGCTGGCTAGCTGGCTCAGTGACATGTGCTGTGTTTTTTTGGGGTTTTTTTCCGAAGAATTGGATTATTCTGCATTTGTGTGCTGAATGTTGTTCATTTGTGGCGGCTTGGTTGCCAGAAAAACAATTCAAAACAAACAAAAACCGGAAGAACTTTAATTGTTCTCCTCTAAGCGAGTGAATAAACATCCAACAGCTGTCGCACACTCACAAGCAGTGCCATCGGCAAATGGTCGTGGCGCGGAAGAGTCTGCCAAAAAGGGGCAGCAAACAGCAAAATGTTATGAGTGGATATTATACAAGAACTCAATTGAGAGAAGAGTAATAAAAAACCAAACAAACAAGAAGTAGGTATTGAATCTTGCGTTTGGCAGCGCTTCTTATTTTGGCTCGATGACACACAGAAATTCCTTGTTTGCCTACGTTAAGGACACTCTCATCGTTCTGTCGGTTCGGTCGAGTGCACATGAGTTGAGGATGAGTTTTTGCTTTACGATCATCGTTAAATTAATGTTGTGTGCACTCAAGACCTGTTCTCGAAATAGGCTGTTTGATTGTTGGGCGTGAATAGACATGCTTCTGTCATTAGATAGCTTTACGAGCGAGTTTCCAGGAGATTGGCAGTCTTTATGGTGGAACAAGTTGGAGTGTCACTGGGCACTAGAAAGGCATTCCATGAATCGAATTATTCACCAGTCCATTAGCTTTAGGACGGCATGACGAGACGAGTGTTTATGATTGTTTTTGTGATGTGAACCTGGTTTGTGTCGTTTAGTGGATGGGTCCCGGGCAATTATCGTCATTGTTGATGCTTGGAGCTGCGTCAATTTTCTTGTACTTTGTCTGAAATTCGGCGTTGTTCTGCACACAATGTGAGATCACTTCGTCCGCGTTATTTTATTTTTAAATATTCTTCTAGTAGCCATATCTAAAAAGCACAGCCTCCACAACACGACAACAGATAACGGCTTCCGACTCACAGACTTTGCGGTAGCGCGTAATATTCTTATAAGCAGCTCGAGGATCCCTCACACAGCAACCTGTCGATCTCCGGACGGTCGAACCGCCTACCAAATCGACTATGTGCTCATTGACGCAAGGTACCCATCAAATATCCTGGATGTGCGAACATTCAAGGGGGCAAACTTCGACTCTGATCATTTCCTCGTAGCAACAAGATTCAGTGCTCGACTGTCCAATGTCAGAAAGCGGAACCAGCCAACAGAGGAGCTTTGACATTGGACGCCTGAGCACAAGAGAGATTGCCAAAGCTTACGAAGATCAATTAAGTGAGAGACTCTCAGGTATGCCCATGTCGAACACAAACGCCATCGAAATGCGGTTGCAATGCCGCTCGGTTGAAAGAAGATTCAACATTCGACTTCGACAAAATCTTCAGTCTCATTTGGCCGAGCCCGAATGTTTTGCCGATGGTGATATTTTTAACAGAAAATGACCGCAGCCGCAGCCGAATGTTCGGTCGGATTCTAGTGGCGGTACAATCCAAGTTGAACCTGGGTCCTATTTAGGATTAAGGGGGTCTTTCACTAAACGCTATCTGTCATTAAATTAAAATAAAACAAAGTGTGTGAGATATCATCGTCATTTATTTACATGATCAACACAATCGATGCCACGCTGGATGGAATCTAACTTCCTCCAAATGTCCGCCGCAGCTTCTCTGTGTAGCGTGCATCCGAAATGTCAAATTTTCCATGACATTCCATATCAGCTCCATATGCCCCACCGACAACAAATGTGATCCTACCTCTTGCAACAACTATAGAGGTAAATCCCTGCTCAACGTCGCCTACAAGATCCTGTCTAGCGTACTGTGTGAAGGTTTAAAGCCACGTACCAGTGCGGCTTCGGGCCCGCCACATCGACAATTGACCAAATTTTCACACTAAGGCAAATCCTGGGGAAGATCGATCCACAAGCACCACCTCTTCATCGATTTTAAAGCCGCATACGACATCATTCATCGCAAGGAAATATTTGATGCGATGGCCGAATTCGGGATCCCGGTGGGACTACGAGATGCCCCGTGTAGTTCGGCTTAAGGACTGCCCAGCCGTTTGAAACCTGCACCGGATGTCGGCAAGGAGATGCGCTGTCGTGTGATTTCTTCAAGTTGATACTGGAGAAGACAGTGAGACACAGTTGCAACCACGGAAGACAGTTCCTTCTGCAAGTCACAGTCCAACTGTTGGGATATGCAGACGACATCGACATCCAACGTGAAGTAGTGGAAGCTTTTACGGCAATTGAAGAAGAGGCGAAGCGAGCTGGTCTTAAGGGCGATGAGGATACAACTAAGTATATGCTGTTACTTCCACGCGTGAGAGAGCAATAGCACGCACAACACGAGTGGTTGCTAAGAAGCTAGGCCCAGATCCGCCTCGGACTGAAGCGCCCATCCACAGTTGATCTGACGATATGATAGATGAGCGGTACCGCATTTATATTTTGTATCAGACCGTGCATATCCAAATGGAGGAATGCTTCAGGGGAGACGAAGCCGTTGTGACGTTCCCTTTCGTGGTATTGAGGGTTGGGGTAGTAAGCCCAGAGATCAGGTTGTTGACTTCAGTATGACTTCGAACCGACTTCAGCAGAAAATTGTCCACTCTTATCAAGTTTGTCCTGGTGTATAAAACCTCATTGGAATAGAATTTTCTATACTGGGACTCTGGAGTTCGATAAAGCCGAAGGGTCATCTTCCGTCATCGAAACTTCTCATGAATGAATCGAAGTCACCCTGCGTGAGAGTAGTGATTTCCTCGATCTGTGCACGATCACGTCCTCGGCGTACGTAATTACGTGAGGAAGAGAACTTATCAGATCGCTCGTTGTTTGTCCGTGTATACCGTGGTAAATTAGTGTCCATCGTTTTGTTTGGGAATAAAAAAAAATATTGAGGACACACCAAACCCCTCTCTTCATGCAATAAACACTTTGATTTACAGATGCCATCAACGGCGCTAATCGGAGGTGGATGGAATTAGATACTTGCAGGACTTCAAGGCTAATATGGCCTTCAGTAAATCCCAACAAAAACAAGCACTCTCCTAAATCTAAAGAGAAAGGAAATTAGCAGTGAAGTTGGCATTATTACCGGTCATTGCCTATCCGGCACACACGCAAGGAGAATGGATACCCTCTACAATGACTGTTGTAGGACCTGTATGGACGAAGAGGAAGAAGAAACTATACTTCATCACCTCACCACCTGCCCAGCGCTTGCAAGGACAAGGAAAAACACGCTAGGCAGCTTTTCAGTCAGTAGACTCTAGGAAATGTCTGGCATTACAATTCTGGACATAGGAAAATTTATGAAAAAAATACTAATTGGCTGTAACCCAGCAAGGGAGCGCATCATCCAGGATATGCCATTTGCATACCAGTAGGTATCTTCAGGTGTTCTAGTTAGTACCCAAAGAGGAACCGGCACATTAGGTGCCGATTAGTGATATCACAATGGATCCAAGTGTGCCAGAACAGCTTCAGTTGTGGCAATCACAGTAACCTAACCTAAGCCATCACCACCAAAATCTGAACAGCCTCCAAAGCAAAAACTCTTCTTCTATTCCAGCCCATGGACGGACTGGAAAATGTAAAAGATTCAGTCAAATCTATCCAGCCGCTTAACACTAGACTCCTAATTAAGAAGCAGACTATACCAGTCTGCACCAGAAGGTGCTTGCAAACATCTTGTGATGAGCCCAACGATTGAATCGCTATCGTTGTGACCCCCCTCGCAGCTACAAGACGAGGTCAACGACGGCCACGTAGTTTCCAGTAAGGCAAATGTGGTTGTTGTTCATTGCATTGGGGCTTTCTACTTGTGTGGGGCTCCAGTGAGGCCTTGCCATATGTTACGGAAGGCTTTCCAGAGAATTGTTAACACCATCTGTATCTAATATCGGTTCGCATTCACAAACATCTCCCCTGCTGTTTGTTCAACTGAAGTCATTTCAGTTTTTAGGACACCAAGTTGATAGTACACCTCCCAGCCATATCACATCGAATTCTAGTCTCGCCAAACTCCTCCGTTAGCCAATACTAAATGCATCCCCAAGCCGTCTTCCCCACATCACCATTTCGGCGGGCATACATTTCAGGGTCGTACATTATTCGGTTTTGTTCCATCGTAGTGACCCTCTCTCCGTCTCCTGCATTTAGTGAGAGAAAGAGAGAATGCAGACGATGGATATTTTGTTCTGTTTACCCTCTCGAGATTAATTCAACCTTTTTGGTGCAGACTTAATTAGCCTTTGTTGATCACAAGAGAAGAACGTTGCGTCAGTTCCGAAAATAAACAAATTCCACCGAAAGCCCAGGCCTGCATATCGACATCCGCTCGAATCTCGTAATAATCAGCAGATGACAGGCTGTCCAAATTATATTGTGTACATATTTGACTTTCCCGATGTCATCAAGCACGAGTGACGTGTGTATGTGCCGCCGCAACGGATACGGCTCGTGTATCTTGTGGCAACCTTGTAGTCATATCCTTACCACGGGCTGTACTGTCACTCACCCATCGCCTTTGGCAACAACTGTCTACACGTGGTAAGGACATTATTTTATTTTTCTATTTTCATTCAGACTCTGCTGGAGGAAGAGCCACAGCTTGGGAGGCAAGCGACTAATGATGTACGACGCCCACATTTTTTTCCTCCGTACTGTTGCCGTTGAATTATTAAGATTAGTCAATAAGTGAGAGGGCAGGCAGGAGACGACATTGATGTGGGAAATGTGTACACATTTGCTTTCTGGGGATTAATTGTGACTGACTGACGCACGAAGTTCGGATAAGTTCCTTCAATCTCGAAACACTGCGTGGGGACTTGTAATTCAATTGGGCGTTGGTTTTTGTAGCTCAATTTTAACGACGAGGAAGCTAAATAAGGCCCTGAGTAATTGTCTTTTATCAGCAAATAATCAAATTCATGATGGAATTTATAGCCTGAGAGGATTCTTGTCGAACTTGTTATATACTCTGGGTCAATATGAAATACTACAAAACGTATGCAATTCTAGAGAATAGACAAGAGAACGCCATACGTTGCAGAGGGCGTCTTTGGATTGGTGAGAGCCTAATTAGTCGGGTCAGTCTACAAGTCAACCCAACTCTTGGGATATGCAGGCGACAACGACATCGTCGCGCCTTCCCAACGCGCCGTAGTGGAAGGCGAAGTGGAGGCGAAGCGAGACTCGACAGAGCTGTCCGGTGACGGTGGAGCTCACTGTCACCGCTGTAGACCTGTCCAGGTCGACGTACTTGAAGCAGGACAAATCCTCCCCGTTCACCATGGTGATCATCGCCGTGAGCGATGCGAAGCCGCCCACATTCGCCTCGACCAGCGCCGATCTGTCTTCGGAGCTGTACTCTCGCTAGAGGAATAGATCCGCAGATAGCCTGAGATGTACGACGAATAGTTGGTTGTGGTCGCCTTTGCATGCGGTCCGTTCTGCAGTCAGCCTGACAGATATGGCCCATTAGGCATTTTCGACACCGGTCCATTCGGCAGGGAGGACGATGGCGTAAGCTTCATGCAGACACACACGCTGTTCCCACACGATGAGCAAAACTTTAGGGAACTGCCGCCATTCAAGCTGCTGGTTGCTGCGTCAAGACTCCTGACTGGAATGACCAAGATCATGCTCGACAAAGCTCTTTTTTTGCCAGCCCTGCTATTGGAGCCGAAAGCTGGACTGATTCTTGGTGACTTCGAAAGAAAAATTCTCCGTCGTATACATGGTCCCGTGTGCAAGGAAGGCGAATGGAGGAAGTCGAATCTGAGCTGTACCAGGATGTGGATGTAGTCCGGAAAACAAAGATCCGTCGACTGAACTGGCTCGGCCACATCGAGCGCATGGACAAAGAAGCTGCGGCTAAGGGGGTCTTCGAATTTGAGCCTCCAAGTTCGAGGAGGAGAGGAAGACCGAATCTCCGGTATAAAGACCAAGAAATCACGGATGCAAGACAATTCGGTCTTGATGACTGGAAGCAGCGTGTCCAGGACCGTCAAAAATGGAAAGCAGCTATCGCTCAGGCTCGGACCCTGTATTGGTCGTCAGGATGATAAGTAAGTAAGTAATATAACTAATCGATTAACATTGTTAGTACTAATGTATTATCGTCTAGAACCACTGTATTACAATTTAGTACATCTGTACTAAGATTTAATACATCTCTACAAAAATTTATTACATCTGTACTAAAATTTAGTACAACTGTACAAAAATTTAGTATATCTGTACTAAAATTTAGTACACCTGTACAAAAATTTAGTACATCTGTACTAAAATTTAGTACATCTGTATTAAAATTGTATATATGTTATTAATTTAGTAGATCTGTACTAATGTTTAGTACATCTGTACTAAAATTTAGTGCATCTGTACTAAAATTTAGTACACCTGTACAAAAATTTAGTATATCTGTACTAAAATTTAGTACATCTGTATTAAAATTTTATATCTATGTTATCAATTTAGTAGATCTGTACAAAAATTTATTAAATCTGTACTAAAATTTAGTACACCTGTGCAAAAATTTAGTATATCTGTACTAAAATTTAGTACATCTGTACTAAATTTCGTATTTATGTACTAATAGAATACAGTCGAAACTCTCTCTAACTCGAATTTTTTCGCCATGCATTTCACTCAATCTTTCATACAAAAAATGTAAGTCAAACTCCCTCTATCTCGAACAAATCATGGTTCTCGTGAAAATTCGACTAAGGAGGAGTCCACTGTACTTTTACTTAGTTATAGCACCTTTCAGTGGACGTCGTGTCAA
Source organism: Eristalis intricaria (assembly GCA_964034865.1). Lineage (NCBI taxonomy): Eukaryota > Metazoa > Arthropoda > Insecta > Diptera > Syrphidae > Eristalis > Eristalis intricaria. The sequence goes on along the minus strand of OZ035873.1, from coordinate 26,021,918 downwards.
AGTTAGTAGGTTCAGGTTCAACCCCAGGCACAGATAGATTTTATAATCCACGGCTCCAGCTATGATCTGCTGCAAGACGAGGTCAATGACGCCCTCGTAGTGTCCAGTACGTCAAATATGGTTGTTGTTTAGTACATATGGGCTTTCTACTACTGTGAAGCCCCAGTTAGGCCTTGCCATATGCCACGATAGGCTTTCCAGCGAATTGTCAACACAATCTGTATCTAATATCGATTCGCATTCACAAACCTCCCAGCTGTTTGCTCATGTGAAGTAATTTCAATGTTAGCACTGACTTTTGACACCTTCTTCATTGGCGCCAAGTTGATAAGTACACCTCCAAGCCTTATCATATCGAATTATAGACTCGCCAAACTCCTCATTTAGTCAATACTAAATGCATCCAACCCAACCGTCTTCCCCACATCACCATTTCGGCGGGCATTCATTTCAGGGTCGTACATCATTCGGTTTTTTCCGCTTTAGAAGTATGTACTCGATATGACAAGCCGGCATAAATTGAAAGACCCTTGCAACCTGACAAGCGAGTGCATCTGGCAAACTTACGAGCAAAGTACACACCAACTTCACGAGTTCTCCGTGCCCGCTTCGTGAAAATCGATAAAGTCCGCCTGCCTACGTATGTACGTGCAGATGTATATCTGCTCCCCCAGTTTTGTTGCCATTCCCGCGCCGTGCAAAATCCGTGTTTGTTTGCAAACAAAAAGTTATTATACAATCTTTAGCGAGGCACGTAAATACAGAAAGATTGTATCCGTACGTACATATGTTATCAGTATATAGCGCTGAATGTCTTATGTGGCGAACGGCAACCATTGCCGGGCAGGCTGCCTATGTACACCAGTCGTAGTCGTTCGGTTCTATCCTGTTTTGTTTTGTCTCTCCCTTTTGGACGTGTTGGTACGGTCGACATAGAACCAACCAATAAACAAAACAAACCATGCCCGCATATGTATCTCTAACCATGCACACAGCAGATACCATCCATATCGAAGCTATTACGAGATTCTGATGTCTGCTCGGGGGGAGGTGTGCGCCAGCGTGTGTGTGTGTGTTGCTTTTTGCGCATCAGGAAAATAATTTCCTCTTCGCAGCGCACCCCGGCGTTGCGATGGTTCTCCGTGTGGCTTGTGAAGGAGCGGAGTGGGGCAAGCGTACGGCACCAGAACCTGTCACAGCAACCAAGCAGGAGGGCGATAGCAAGACGCGGGGTGGGGTGGGAGGGTGGTCTTGCTGGGATTCCATCTATACCCCCTCATGCATATGGAGGAGAGAGAGCAAACTTGTCGCAGTCGGTGAACGTGGCTGAATATAGACACAGCTCTATGCTACGTGGTGGCGATGAGTGGTGAGTTCATTCGGTTTAAGGAATATGCCTTGAATCCGGGCATGGGTCCTCTTCCCTTCTCTCTCTACCCCTCCCGCACTCACGCCACTGCCTCGAGCACTTTTTCAGTCCCAGCGTGGCACGGGGGTTTTTTTTCTGTTTTTATTTCTTTTTCTGCTTCCAGGGATGCGAGGATGAAAATACATTTAGCTCCGGCTGGGCTGGAGTATCTTTAGAAATCACAGCGCGACATATATTCCGGGTGCGAAGGTCCACCGAGGCTGTTGCTGTGCTCCGGCTCCGGGTGGGTGTGTGTAGAGGGTCTGGTCTGTGCACAGTGGGCAGTGTGTTCTTGTTGGAAAATAGCTTCATCGATTTTCCGGTGTCTGGTATCCTGTTAAAAGCTTTTGCGCACTCTCTTTGTCTCCCTCTCTCTCTCTCGATTGCCCTCCCTTCTCTGTTTACACACCCCCGTTGGAAGACCATCGCCCACTTTTACATAAGAACAGTGGTTCCGTCGTTTTCCCAGGGCTTACCGGCGATAAGTTTGCAAAAGCCTTCCCCAGACCTTTGCAGGGAAAACTACCGAAAAGCTCACACACCCCTCTGTGAAAACTACACCACCCAGAGCGGATGAGGGACTAGTTGGAAGGGACTGGTTGTCACCACCCTGAGCGGGTGAGAGCCTGTTTGGTTGGTTTGTTGTGATCCACTAATTGCGAAAATCACCTTGCGCTGCAATAAACTTCTGACGATTGAAGCAGAGTTCAACGCTCCAAGGCGACCTCTTCCCTCTTCCTCGTTTATGGTCACAGGTTCTCTAATGAGGCGTGTACATGCGTGGCGCGTGTGTATGCTCTTTTGGAAGGGGTTTCCTCTGTAGAGCTGACTAGAGTGACTCTAAATGGATTGTGAAAACTTCGGCAATTTCAAGGTAGATTAACCAGGATCAAATGAAGCTGACGCAAGCGGGAACGAAGTCATTTGGGAAGCGCACTATGAGCTTCAACAGCGCCGTACATCCATATGCCCACTAGTTCTGTTCGGATTTTATCGATTAGCGACAAGGTAGGTGGACACACATGGGCTTGAACGTGTGCAATTGATTGGAAACAATGGCGTGGCCCCTTTAAAACCACGCCCGCTTTGACGCCCGGACTGATATTGTTGTTGCATCATTTGATAGGGACATGATTGTGATTGATTTTCGTTATGAAACGAACCATTAATCCTTGACGTTTGAGTACTGAATTTGGGCGGTGTTCAAAAAGTGGTTACAAACTCAACTCGAGTATGTATACGGTTGCTTTGTAACTGATAGTTTTGGGAGTTGTGGCGGTGATACATGTCCCAAGGCAGTAGAGGGACGTTCGTAAATTACGGGACTCCAAGCTTGTAGCGGATATTGAGGATGTGTTCGTAAATTGGTTGCATTTTTAAGTTAAACCGGTCTGAGTATAGTCAAGTTCAGATACGAGTTAAAGCTCACTAATCAAACAAGACAACAGTTTACTTCTTTTGCACTTTATTCTATCATACTTCAAGGGTACATGTGTTAACTGCGCGACGGTCACAAACAACTGATGCATTACAGTATGTTCATAAATTAAGAAAAATATGAGAATAAAATCATTTTATGCGACGGAAATTATGGGAAGTGTTCGTAAGATGCGAACAATCTCACCTTAAATCTATATTTTTGACAAACACACTGGGGATGTGTTCATAAATTGGTGACCATCTTTAGTTAAACCAGTGATGTGGGGGTGTTCTCAAACCAACACATGTATTTTTTTTTTTTTTTTTTCAAAAGTTTAACAGTTTTCCTGTCTGCTCTTTATTAAAATTATTCTTTATTAAAATTATAACTTCGAGTTAACTTCTTATATGAAGTGAAACGTCGGGATTTTAGTAGAAAAAAAAATAGGAAGTCCTTACAAAAATGTCTTAAAATCAGTGAAATATTATCAGAAGGGCGCTATATTATTATATTTGTCTTATAAAAATGTTCTTTCTACTGATTATGGAACACAAATCTTAAATTTTCTTATTTTTTAAACAAAAAGAGAGGAGGCCCACATAAGAAGACCATTTTTTTAATGATTTTTCTAAGATGTGCAGCCGACCTGGCATGGCCTGGAATAGTCAAAAATGCAAACTCGTCCCGACTACTTAACTAGCCGACTTCTGAAGTAGAGGGGGCCGAATACTCAAAAATGGTGTTTTCATTGCCATTTTTGCAAATAATTTGTTTTAGGTAGTAAACACATTAAAAATACGCTGAATTTCATAATTAACACATTAATTGGAATGTCATCAGAAATGGAATGAAATGATGAGGAAGTCCTTGGTCTCTTTGAGAGAAAAATTCTGCGTGCGATCTTTGGTCCGGTTTGCGTTGACGGTTTTTGGAGGAGAAGATTCATCATATGAGTCTAGTCAGGCGTCTTCGGATCCAATGCCTAAGTATGTTTAGGCCAAGTAGAGCGTATGGACAACTCAGCTACGACACGAAGAGTCTTCGACTTTGAGACCGCGGAACAACATAACAGAGAACGCTCGCGTTGAAGGTGGTAAAGGATCTTAACCAGCTTGGCATGCAACACTGGAGGCGTGCTAGTTGGAGAGGCCCAGGATCGCCAAATAAAGAAAGAAGAATATAACTTTATTATGTTGCCAAAAATTCCGTTAAGTAATCTGTGTAAATGAAGCAGTATGCGTGTAAAAACTCGGACTTATTTGGTAAACATGTGATCATACAGTTGACAGTATTAAATTGTTTCAATTTTTTTCAGAACAAATATAATTCGCTTCCTTTCAGCGAACAATTTTCACTAATTTTAGGCTGGAGACATAAATTAAGTGAAGAGTTTTATTAAATATAAATTAATTAAATTATTTATTAAATTATATTTTTTATTAAATTTTGTTGGCATTCAAAATAAGAGTTGTCATTCCATTGTAAGTCCTCTCTAAAGTCAAAGCAAAGCCCAAAGTTAACATCGACTGAAATCTCTCCAATTTATGTGATTTATTTGTTTAATGATCGTATAAAGGAATCGTATCAGTCGTACTCTGAGAATATGTCATCTCATGGTCTTTGGGTGAATATATGGGTGTGACCACTGGGACTGGGATATTTATAACTGCTGGTGTTGACGTATTTATGGCTCCTAGGTAGTTCTTCGTTGATGCTCTAGGAACGTCACGGGTCACTGGAATCACCTCTGTGTCTCTCTAAAAAGATTCTTTCAGCATTCTCAAATATTAGGATGGAGACTTTTCACGTACGGTTCTGATATTGAGTAGGAACACTAAGTCTCACTGCATCCATCTTTTGTACCTTGAGCAACTAAATTGTCACCAAGTCTTTACACTATTTCCTAATACACTACACTCTCGCTAATACGCTATGAAAAAATCACAAGAGTTCGCGGATTATAATGAACAGGAAGGACAAATTGAATTAAGATGAATACACAGAAAAGAGAAGGCACGTGACGGACTATGGAGCTGAAGATTTTTAATGACGGCAATTACAGAGCCCCATGCCATGACAAATCCTGACTCCTAAACATGGTGCACATTCTTTTGGAGCGGCTCTGACATTCGCTGCCGCAAGTAATATAGACTATTTCATTTTCACACTCAATATTTAAAGTTGACCATGGATTGATTGGAATTGTGAACTATTGAATCCACCAACCACGTGAACCATGAACAAAATGGTGATCTGGATTGAACACGAACAGCACCCTGCTAAATAAAGGAAAAGAGAACACGCCAGCTCAACAAGCAAATGTTCATGCATGAAAGGATATTTGTGTGCCTTCTGTTCTCTTCAGGAGCCTTGCCAGACAAAATATTTGGTTGCTTATACCGGTATTCTCGATGTATTTGGGGGTTGGTGAAATTATTTTAATACACGAATGGCAATTATTTACTCCCTGAATTGACACCTAAGCCATGGCAATCGGTGGCTTAAGTTAAACCACTATTTAAAAAAGTGGTTTTCAAATTCGCCGTTCGGAGTCGGCATTAAACTGTAGGTCCCTTCCACTCGTGAGAGAACAATAGCACGCACGACACGAGTGGTTGCTGAGAAGCTAGGCCCAGGTCCGCCTCGGACTGTCGCGCCACCCATATTATATTATTATTAATATAATAATATGGGTGGCTCTACAGCCCATAAAGGGCCAGGGCCGAGCTTCTCAGCAAGCGTTTATTTTTCATTCATTTATTACTCTTCGAACATTGTCACTGATTCGAAAGAGGTGGGACGGTGAAAAGTATTTTTGGTCGTACCGGCCGGGGACCGAACCCAGGCCGCGAGGTTAAGTTGCGTAGGCGTCGACGCACATACTCACAACGCCACGGCCACCACCAAAAATCGGGCATAAGTTGACTAAATTATCACCAGGTCTTTGCAATATTTTCTAGTACAGTACTCGCTAATAATAAAAAGTCCATAGAGGTCTAGCTGTCTACCGGCGAAGTTTCAGGAGATTTTTTCTAGAGAGTTTGAGCATTGTGGTGGGGCCGTGAAAATTATTTTTGGTCGAACCAGTCGAGTATCGAATCCAGGCAGGCCGGTTAAGTACCCAAACACACTCTCTCGCTAATATGCGACCACAAAATCCCAACCACCGGTGGATTATAATGCACAGGAATAACGACTTGAATTAAAATTAAGACGAGTGAAAGAGAAGGAAGATGGAGGACTATAGAGCTGAAGATTTTTAATCACGGCGGATTACGTGACAAATCCTCATGGCTCGATGAAACCGTCGCAAGCAGAGGCCGCAGACGTAAGTAATAAGCTAGCTTCGGATTTGATGCCCAAACCCACGGCGCCATAAATGCTGTGAGTAAATTGCTGTTTTGCAACAAAGGTTGGAATAACTTCGAGAAAAATCAGTCAAATTTTCCGCGATCAATGCGACTAGAGGGTATACATTGTCGGGTACACAATTCTGCGTTAGTTTATCGTCTATCGTCTACCAAAACAAGCAATACAATGGTCCTGTATGAAGTAAAGATCTGTGCCACCATTCGTACGTTGAAAATTAGAGCAAGGCTCTAATGTCCCTAGCTTAAATGTTGAAACATTTGCTTGCTTTGTAAACATCAAATTGTTGGCAAATGAATACGAAAAGTGCCATGCCTAGCTGGAGACGTCTGTTTGTTTGTTTAGGACTAGGTTCACCTCGGGCCGGCAGGCGTTTAAAAATGATGAGGAAAGTCAATACCATCTAGACAGACAGTTAAGGTGCGACACTGGAGGTAGCTAGCCAGAGATCGTCCTAGTTGAAGAAGCTTGTTGGTTGGGGCCCAGGTCATTTGGCTGACGCTGCAGTGCGTAATGGACCTAGGCCAAAGCCAACATGCTTCTCTCCATCTAGCACGGTCTTGTGCTAGTTGCTTCCAACGACAATCGGTCAACTAACTGAGGTCCTTTTCCAAATTCGAGGCGTAGTCTTCCTTTACCGCCTTGCCCCTCGGGTTTGGAGTCGAAGACTTTACAGACGGGTGCATTTTGTCCACTCGCTCTAAATGACCTGGCCTTCCAAGACGAGAGACTCGAACTGGTTATATCAAGTCGATGTAGCTATATATCCCATGCATTCTCGTCCTCCAAACACCATTTACTACATGAGGGACCAAATACAATACGCAAGACTTTTCTCTTGAAGCGACCTTTTTGTTCTTGCTTTTCCTCGTCCGCTTTGGTCAGTGTCCATGCTTCTGCGTCATATTGCAGGGCTAGGACTTCTTTATTTGGTTCTACAGTCCGAAATGGACACGGGTCTCAAACCACAAGCCTCTCCAACTAGGACGGTCTCTGGCTAGCTGCCTCTAGTGCCGTACGACAAGTTGGTTGAGGCTCTCCTCAACCTGGGTGCACCACCTTAAGCGCGGGCGTGTTCTTTTGCCTTGTCCCTATGACTAGGACTATCAAGGTCCTAAATAGGGATATTTTGCTTCTTCTTCTTCTACTTCGAGAGAGAGACAGAGAGAGAGAGCGAGAGAGAGATAGATAGAGAGCGAGAGAGAGAGATAGATAGAGCGAGAGAGATAGATAGAGAGCGATAGAGAGATAGAGAGAGAGAGAGAGAGAGTGGGAGAGAGAGAGAGACAGAGATAGATAGAGAGAGAGAGACAGAGATAGATAGAGAGCGAGAGAGAGAGATAGAGAGAGAGAGAGAAACAAAGAGCAAATATCACAGCAGTAATCATTTAAGGACATTTCCCTGAAAGTTCTGCTACATTGATTTCCGACGATGCTGCCATCACATTACGAAACATCTACTTTGCAAACGAAGAAACCCCATTTGGTCCGGTTTCAGAGTGAATGCCAACAGATGAACCAACAAATTCAACACAAAACAGTTTCTGTGTCTATTCCTCCGTCAAAACTGATCTAATTAACCTCGTACTCATTCGTATGAAAACATGAAATGAACGAACTCGCCTAGCAGACGCTGACCCGCATTCGGTCTTATCGTCCAACGCTTTCAACCCTCTGCCAAACAACCAGATGTACGGCAGCAGTTTTCGAGTTCAATGGAAACTTATTTCCGCGATAACAGAGCAACAAGTTAGTTTTCGCTAGATTTGCAATTATCAATGAACCATAAAAACAAACGATTCATAGCAAAAGTACGAAAACAAAGGACACAAAAAAAACGAACTACAAACTAAGCCATAAATTATTTTAATCTTTCATTCCAGACAAACATTCATCGGTTATCAACGAGTGCTGCTGCCTCAGCCATTCATTTAAAAATAGAAACTACAAAAAAAAAACTCTACTTCAGCCATACATACATGCATATGTACGTAAAGTCATAAAAATGTCAAAGCGACATGAGAAAGGAGAAAAAAAAATGCATGATCAGAGATAATTATACAATCAACCGTCCCACATGTGCACACAAACACACGCGAACACAGGCGTATACATGCATTTATATATTTTTTATTCAAATTTGATAAGAAAGCGTAAACAAAAATTACAATATTTTGATTTCTTCTCCTCACTTTAGTTTGTCTTTTTTTTTTTACGTTGTTTTCTGTTGTCTCCAATTGTTTTGTTTATTTTCAGAAGACAGCTGCACAGTGACTGTCGGAAGTTTTGGTTCAAGAACTTAACTAACTGTTCGCATTTTTCTCTGCTGCTAAAAGTTTTAGCTAAAAGTTTTTTGTAAAAAGCTTGATAATGTAAATTTAAAAAAAAAGACATATTTAAGGAAATTCAAAAGAAGCAATTAAAAAAGACATATTTTCTAGAATTTTTCGAGAGCCACTCGGGCGCTTTCGTCAACTTTTGCACTGTATTCAACGTTTTGATTAGAAGCTTACACAAATTCTTTTTCTAAGATTTGTGGCATACACTTTCTTTTTCTGCTATTTTGATGAGTCCTGCTCAATTGGCCTGGGCATTTTTGGCATTAAGACTTTTCAACAAATTTCAAGCCACTTAATTGTTTCCGTGGTACAGTGTGCTGCTGTCCACTGTGTGCACAGTCCCTGAAAATAGTGTGAGCACTGCATGTATTTTTAACTGCAGTGGAATGTAGATTAAAGCCATCGTTCGTAGGCACTCACTTCAGTAAAATTTATCCTAATCTCTGTGAAAAAAATATATTTGATGTTTCTCGTCAATAGCCACAGCCAGCCAGAGGGAGGCTAGCCTCACTAAACCCTTTCCCCCAATTTCCGAGGTTCGAACCGGAAACCGAGGTCTTAATAGAACCGTCAACATTACTGTCTTTAACCATAGTGTAGAACTAAGCACCTTGCCAATCGCTGCATCTTTGAGCTCAAGGCGTACAACGAGTTGGAAGAGTTACCTCTCGGAGCTGGATCATCCCAGTCCTGCTACATAGTCTTAAGACCACATGAGAAGCCCTTGTGCTGTGTAAAATCTTTGTTTCTGTTTGCCTAAATGACATTTGGAGTTATGTAATTTTTATTGATTCTACAGCCACAAGGGTCTAGACAGGCGACTAAGTGTTCAACGTCTAAGATGACAACGTCTAAGAACACTGTTTCCACCAGACTCTGATAATGCAAAAGAGGGCGCCCATAAACCTAATAGCAAACCTGACTTGCGGATTGGGGGTAACTGGCTAAAGGGTCGTGGCAACCGGAGTCCTGTTGGTGGAAGCCAAGGTCCATACAAGACTGTAGGGCCACCAAATGAGCTACATAAGTTTCGACATACATCAGAATATACTGAATACCTCGACCACAGATCCATTTGTAAAGTTTTCCGCAGCCGTTGGTTTCCCTTTTTCGATCTCTCAATTCACGCGAGCACGTGCGTGTTGTTACTAAGGTACGTGAACAGCACGATATTTAGCCAGCTGTCTCCAACTGCGCACACCAAGTTGATTGATGTCCTTCTCCACCTGGGTGCGCTATCGGTTCCGTGGGCGTCCTCTATTGCGTTGTCCCACTGGTTCGGAGTCGAAGAAGGTAACGTTAATTCCTATACTTGAAATAGGCGCGTTTCATTGCGATGAAATATACCTCAGAAGTGTTATATGAATAATGGCTATTACAAATATTTAAGACTATCCAATCTTTTAAAAATAAAATAAAAATGTTGTTTTAAAAAGTTGCCGTATAATTGGATACACGTGAAATCAAGTCGTAAGATTCGTGTCACGCACGTAAAAAATGTAATTGTAATTGGATACACGTGAAATCAAGACGTGAAATTCGTGTCACGCACGTGAAAAATGTAATTGGATACACGTGAAATTAAGTCGTGAAATACGTGTCCCGCACGTGAAAAATGCAATTGAATACACGTGAAATCAAGACGTGAAGTTCGTGTCACGCACGTGAAAAAAGTGATTGGATACACGTGAAATTCGTGTCACGCACGTGAAATCGGGAACAATGAATATTATTCAACCGAATTTTTGAATTATTAACTACAATTCCAAGTTGGAGCATCGCATTTTACAGTGGATTCCGCTTAATTGGGATATCCTCTTAACTGCCACAAAAACTTTGGACCCAAGTGTCCCAATACAGCGGAATCCACTGCGCGTACTATTTCAGTCAAGACTAGGTAGTGGTAGAAGCCTGGCAGTGAAACGTTTAATAAGTAATGTCTTTGAAGCGCCACGAGACAAATTCAAAGCTTATGGCCACGATTCCAGGAATTTCAAATCGTTCAAGTGATTTTGTTCATTCCCACTTGCAGTTTGGCCAATAGCCCCAAAGAGTGATCTCTAAGGGCATAGCTACTTCCAGTTACGCATTCCAAGCTCCAATTTATGGTGACATTTGCGTATGCCACTTTAGACTTGAACGTGCTCTCTTGCGATCTCTCGTAGGATGAGAATCAAAGATGAGTATTAATATAAAATGATGATGTATAGTCCGTATGGAGTGCCAAGTTGGGTTGTGTCCACGGGTACAAGTTAATGACAAGGATGGCACATTGCATCTCAGTCTTTGACTCGTTTCAGTGACCAGGCGAAATAATGCATGACACTGGGGGACATCTTTCAAAAACTAGCCGAAACACATTAAACACAATTTGTGAATGTAAGGACGCATGGGACAACTTTTACTATAAAGATAAACAAAACAAGTCTTATCAAACCTTCCCAACGGATGCTCTTTACACTAAGTTCCACAGTATCATTCATTATGACAAAGAAACTGGAACTCAATTATTTTCGACCAGATTTTAACCATGAGATATTAGCCAATAATTTACACCGATGCCATAAAAGAGCTGATAACGTCTAAGTCATTGACATCACCAAATTAAAACAATGATTTGCCATTAATTTTGTTAAGTAATATCACACGTGTGTGGCGCAAAACTGGTAGAAATGTGATATTATTTGGTAGAGAAAGAGAGAGATAGAGAGAGTGAGTTACCCAGTCGTGTTACCCAAAAATGTGTGACTCACTTTACGTGACTTTTGTCACCCTCTCGACGATCAGATTTTATGAAATGTGACTAAGAGAATTCACAGGATCGCCATGAGGGAGCTAAAAGTTGCATAAAGTGACTAAGGGAACAAACATTTGTCAAAGTGAAGCCTATTATTTGGTGACATGACTAAGAGAATAAGGGGGAATAATATTGCACGTCCTCTCCACTTAACACTGAACTACACCGTCATCCGTCAAGGGCTTGCTTTGCTTTATGCCTTTTGCTTAAATATCATTATATGATTTTCCTGATTTTTTTTTTGTTTTTTGAAAAATTAAGGCCAGACCAGGTATGGAGTGGAATTAGGAATGACTAAACATCGTCTAAGACAATGGTAATGACTACAAAGATTTGTACGTCTCGGGAAGGGTAGCGATGTGAAGGCTTCATTTCGAGTTCGTTGGTTAAGTTTGTTGCTGTCTTTTTTGCCCTAACCTCACGATGCCCAACGAAATGGTGCTTGAGAAGAGTGTAGGCTAGTCGTGTGTTTATTGATAAATAAAAATAAATGAACATTGAGTGCTCATTGGTTGGGGTTATCAGGTCCAAAATGTCCAACGTCCAACACCAAGCTGATGATCAGATTGAAACCCATAATGAGAAGGATAGGCCCAGGCGCAATCACACTGCACTGCATTCTGCATAAAAATCTTGGCCGATATGTTTATAAACTTCGGTTCACCGTAGGAATTTTGGTACGTGTATCGCTGAGCTTGAACTGGTGACGAGTTACAAAAAACAGACGCAATGTAAATTATATACAGTCGAACTTCGATAACTCGCATGAAATTGGTTGGCAATAGCGCCAATACTGGAATTTACATGTAATTTTTAACCGATAAATCGAACAGATTATTTGGCGTGAACTTCGATAAGTCGAATTCTGAAGGGAATTCCCAAATTCTGCGTATTTTACATGTTCGTTTTATAATGAATTTTTCGATACACTATCTTTGTATGTATCTCGGAACTAGTATGCATACGTGAAGAAAATCGTAGTTCCTGTCATATTTCTTATTATTAAGAGTAAGAAAACCAATAGAAGCCATGCGACACTTACTTTGCAGAAAAACACAATAATAATAATAATATACAGCCCGTAAGGGGCCAGGGCCTAGCTTCTCAGCAATCACTAGTGTTGTGCGTGCTATTGTTCTCTCACGAGTGGAAGGGAATTACAGTTTAATGGGGACTCCGAACGGCGAAGTTGAGAAGCTTTTTCTAGACAGAAATACTCTTTGAGCATTGTCAGTGACTCGAAAGAGGTGGCAGCCGTGAATTATGAAAGTTGGTAAATTCGAGTATCGAACCTGGCACCCTCTGCGTAGGAGTCGACGCACTAATCCACTATGCCACGGCGACCCAGAAAAACACAAAGAAAGACAGATTCATACATAGAGTGAACAGTGCAGTGTGTAGTATAAGTTGTTATTAAGGGAAAAGTTGATTATTTTTTAACGTTGATATGTCGGTAAATCGTGCGTTAAAAACGTTTTCTCTTGACGAAAAATGCAAGCTTATAAAATAGGTCGAAAGTGGATCGAAAAAGAAAGATGTGGCTTTGAAGTATGGCGTTCCGGCAAGTACAGTGTCTACAATTTTAAAAAATAAAGAAACAATTGTCGCAACAATCGAAAAGCGGTGTAAGTGGGAGCGCAAAGAGACTTAGAAAACCAAGGTACGAAAATGTGGACAAAGCAGTTCTGGAATGGTTTAAAATGAAAAGGAGGCAGAACTTACCTATATCCGGAGGGTCAATTAAAGAAGATTTTAGTGAAAAACTGGGACTTACAAGCTTTAAGGCAAGCACGGGTTGGCTGGATAATTGTAAACGAAGGTATGTAGAGACGTTTATGTGACAAGAATGTGTAAATTCAGATCAAACTTTTGAGAATCAACGAGCATGTCATAAAAAGGCTTGTGGAGAGAGTAATGTTGTGAGTAACGAGGACTGCAGTAAATGGAAATGTGATTTTTTACCCCATTTACTGGAGGGTTATCAAGCAAGGGACGAATTTAATGCAGATGAGACGGGCCTATTTTTTAAATGTCACCCAGATAATACCTTAACATTTAAGACCAGAAAGTGTCATGGAGGAAAGCACAGCAAAAAAAAAAAGAGTTACATTAATGATCAGAAAAAATAAAAGTGCTCTTGAGAGGTAAAAGTAATCGACCGAATTCTTTCGAGGTATTAAATGGCTACCTCTCGAGTTAAAGCAAATAAAAAGGCGTGGACGACAGGAGCGCTTTTTGAAGAATGAGTGGTGAAATTAGACAAGCATTTTGGTATTACAGGAAGAAAAATTATTCTTTCCACTGAAAACTGCCCGGCTCATCCTAAAGACATTCAACAAAAATTAAACTTTATTAAACTTGCTTTTTCCTCCTAATATGACATCAAAATTGAATTAAGGCCATCCTCTTCAACCACAACGAATGACAGTTTGTCGTGCTGGTGCTGGATGCGATTTTTCAAAAAACTTTGAATCCGTCCAGCGCAAGCCAGTGTCTATAACACGGTTCTTAGTTTGTAGTCCAAAGGACTGAGGTCTGCACATCCCAATGGTCATTAATCCTTGGAAATGAAATTTGGAACTTTGAGAGACTTGTGAATATTCACTAAAACATGTGTTTGGCAAACTATAGCAAATGTTTTAACACCTTTTTCACAGAACTGGCTCTATCTGACTCAATCAAATGTGACCCCCTCATCAAATCATCACAGAGGTGGGTGACGTCCATGGCAAACTCTGACTGACCGAGCCTAAGTCCTATCATTCGATTTGTTTAGTGACTCTTACGTTAGGTTAGGTCAGGTAGGAGGGCTGCTAGTGCGGTCACCAGCACACTTAGACCATATTGATCCAACGGCAAATGGTGATTGGACCAGATTTCAAAACCAAATAAGAGCGTATTAACTTTGCTTTCACTGGAATTCGAACCGGGGACCCCGCTAACCAGAGGCAGGCACTCTACCAACTGTGCCATCCAGTCGTTATTTAGCGGCTCTTGAATGGTGAATAATTTTGGCGAAGCTTGTCCTATTCCAGACAAATGAAGTTAAAAGATTGAACGCGAAAACTTTGCACAACTGTCACTTGTCAAAATAGCAGTTAAGTTTAATTGGATGTCTCAAGAAGGCTTTTGAGAATCAACGAGTTCGTTTCATTTATGATAATAATAATACAGTGCACTCTCTCTCTAAGTCGAAACTCTCTCTAACTCGAACTTTTTCGACATATTTTACATACACTTCCCTCAATTTTCCTTACAAAAACCTCTCCCTAAGTCAAACTCCCCCTAACTCGAGCAAATTATGTCATCCCGTGACAATTCGACTTAGGGGGAGTCCACTGTAATGATAATATTGGTGACGCGACAGTCCGAGGCGGACCGGGTTCTAGCTTCTCAGCAACCAGTCGTGTATTGCGTGCTATTGTTCTTGCACAAGTGAAAGGGACCAACAGCTTTATGCCAACTCCGAAGGGCTTTTTCTAGACAGGAATACTCTTTGAGCATTGGCTGTGACTCGAAAGAGGTGGAAGCCGTGAACGTGAATTATGAAAGTTGGTACATTGGGGATTCGAACCTGGCGCCTTCTGTGTAGGAGTCGACGCACTAACCCACGTGAGTAACAGCGACTCACCGTTTCATTAGGTGTCATGGCCCACATTTACATGAAATAATATTAAAAAGTAAATGGCAAGGATATCTTTAGCAGTTCAAATAAAGTCTGTATACATTTAAGAAAAGTTCCTGTTCTTGGTTTGGATATCAAAAACCAAACGCTAGAAAAATCACGGTTTAAAGATGGATGGCTATGAAATAGAAAAAGTCTAAAATGATATACATACTCTTTACGGACACCCCAGGGACATCGTTCTGTACGAAAAGTTCGTGATGGTCCCGACATGAACATAGGGCCTTTATTTCCTATATTTGAACCCATTTAAAATAGACCCTCTCTATATCGGACACGGATATGAATTTCTGATCTGTTGTAGTTCTTATAACCCCCATAAAACGGACACCTTTAAAATCCTTTTAATCCCCGACATGAGCAACTTTTATAAATCACGGCTTCACCTCTTTGGACCCAAAGAGAACGCAAACAGAGCTTTCCCGTCTAGAAAAAGCTTCTCAAACTTCGCCATTCGGAGTCGACATAAGACTGTTGGTCTCAACCTCTTATGAGCACAACACAAACCAGAGGCTAGAAACGCGCCACACATTTTATTGTACTTTCTTATTGTGTGGATACGTAACGAAACTAACTTTTGCACCTTAGACTTTGAAAATCCAGAGTGGCCATCCCCGTCAACAACAACGATTGGCAGTTTGATGTTGTGATCAAAACGCGACCTAATTGTGCATCCCTTTGGGGTTTGGATGCATCCAAGAATATAATGTTTTGCTAACCTGAATGAAGATCAGAAAGTCTTGTGGCTTCAAAGCGGCTGGGTTTCAAAATATAATTTTGTTGACCACCAAGTCTCATCTTCAGACTTGTGCATTCCAATGTGAAGCTTCGTCATTCGCAGCCAGCATAGAACTGCATTCACTTTCCACTGGTGAGAGAACAATAGCACGCACAACACAAGTCTAAGTTCACATCGGCACCATCTGCAGCGCCACCCATTTATTTTTGGCTGGGAACGTAAACAAAAAACATTTCCCGCCCCTGAGGCTTTAAAAACCCATTAAGGCCATCCTCTTCAACCACAACGAATGACAGTTTGTTGTGCTGGTGCTGGATGCGATCAAAACGCGGCCTAATTGCGCATCCTTTGGGGTTTGGATCCATCCAAGAATATAATGTCATTACAACCGGAATCACTGAATTCCAATGCGAACCTGAGTTTCAAATTCGCCTGACCACCGTCTGCGACCCTCAGTTTCGGACTTGTCAATGCAGTTTGACGTCAGGCAGAGTAAAGTGTCCTTCCAAGGGATGTTGAACCAGAATCGTCATTCAGAGATGAAAATATCACAAGCCATCGAAAAGTATCTCATGTCATAAAATCAACAATTTAACAAACAACCACCAGACTTCTCATCACTGCTGTGCATGTGTACATACCACTTTTTTATTTTCTTTTATCGTTTCCGATGACGATAACTAAATGAAGCCTACGTGACTTCCAGCAAGGCGCTGAATAAAATGAGAACGAAAAGAAATATTGTGTATAGTGCAAAGAGTGTGAGCAGCGGGGAGACGACGACGACGACGGCGAAGACGAGAGAAAGAAATAATCAATTTTTTTTTTTCGGGGAGGCACATTCGTTTATGTTTATTGTTTTTGTTTATGAACACACACACACACACACAGGCACTGCCAGTCACCCACACAGACGTGTAACTAAGACTGTGCGTTTGGTTGTTTGTTCAGTTTTTCCAATTGGAAGATGGAATACGTGCACGCAATCAGCATTGGCACCTTTGATTGAGAAAAAAAAAAGAAGGCATGCCCGTATCTGTTGATCTTGTTTTGGTTTTTGGTGAAATGAAATGGATTTTTGGGGGATTTTTGTTCGAATGGATGGGTTCTCGGGAGAATCGTGTCACGGTGGGATTAGAAAAAGAAGAGCGATTAGAGGGGAAAGTGTGGAGCGCTCTGGGGGATTTTTGTTTGTTCTAATTTGAATATTGCCCCTTTCTCCACCCCTTTATGGGGACGCATTCTTTTTCTGAAGAAAGATAAAGATATGATATGGCTTGGTTCCGGGAAAACGAATAAACAACAGAAAGAACACCACTGGGTTTGTTTACTGTTTGCTGTGACAAAGTTGAAATTTGAAACATTTTTATTCAGTTCGGATTTTCTGTTTAACTGAAATAAGAGCTCACTTCAAGAGCGGGGGTTATCAATTCTTCCGTTTTGAGGGTGATTTAGTCACGAAAATTTTCCTCACCTCAACATCCACAAAGGGACCTGGCGGTCTCCTGATCAATCAACCGTCAACCAGAATGATCACATTGCGATCGACGTTAGACACTCCTCCAGGAGTCTCGATGTCCGAACATTTCGAGGAGCCAACATCGACTCGGATCACTTCCTTGTTGTAGCCAAGGTAAGAACACGGAGTTGGAGACGGACAACGGAGTAGAGCAAGACCAAGAGAGTTTGATGTCGGAAAGCTACAATTGCAATTGACCGCTAGCAACTTTTCTCGATCGAGTCTCCCTAAAGCTCTCAGAGAGTCCAACCCTGCCAGGCGAAACAATCGACCAACAATGGAACCGTTGTCAAAACGCCATCAGATGATGTGCTGGGTTTAAAAACACCACCCCAATAAGACCTCTGGTTTGACAGCGAGTGCAGGCATGCACAGGCATGCCCGTACAATGTGAGGTCCCTGAACAGACCACGTGCAGCCGATGAACTTGCTTGTAAGGCAGATATCACCGCCATTCAATAGGAGCGGTGGTACGGGTCGGGCAAAAAGAGGATGAAAAACTGCGATATATACTTCGGCGATTGTTACAAAGAGCGAAGGCAGCGCTTGTTCGGATGCGGGTTTGTTGTTCGAGGCAGACTTAGGCAAGAAGTCTTAAGCTTTAATCAGCATCAAGGCTACATTCGGCAACATGAGCCTGATCCACGCCCACCACCCAACGGAGGATAAAGATGACTTTTACGATCTCCTAGAAAGAACATACGATCAATGACCCAGCTACGACACCAAGATCGTTCTAGGAGACTTCAACGC
Organism: Eristalis intricaria; assembly: GCA_964034865.1. Taxonomy (NCBI): domain Eukaryota; kingdom Metazoa; phylum Arthropoda; class Insecta; order Diptera; family Syrphidae; genus Eristalis; species Eristalis intricaria. The sequence continues at coordinate 26,003,889 of OZ035873.1, read as the reverse complement.
AAAGCTGGGCAAGGAAGACATCTTTGCTAGAGTCATCGGAAAGCACAGCCTGCACGACAACACGTCCGAGAACGGACTCAGGCTTTTGGACTTCGTTACCGGGCGAAACCTCTTTGTAGCTAGCACGCAGTTCCCGCAAAGGGACCTGGCGGTCTCCTGATCAATCAACCGTCAACCAGATTGATCACATTGCGATCGACGTCAGACACTCCTCTAGTAGTCTCGATGTCCGAACATTCCGAGGAGCCAACTCGAATCACTTCCTTGTTGTAGCCAAGGTAAGAACACGGAGTTGGAGACGGACAACGGAGTAGAGCAAAACAGTTTGACGTCGGAAAGCTACAATCGCAATTGACCGCTAGCAACTTTGCCGATCGAGTCTCCCTAAAGCTCTCAGAGAGTCCAACCCTGCCACGCGAAACAATCGACCAACAATGAAACTGTTGTCAAAACGCCATCAGATGATGTGCTGGGTTTTAAAACGCCACCCCAATAAGACCTTGGTTTGACAACGAGTGCAGGTAGGCACATTCAGCGAAGCAAGCAGCATGCAAGGCGCCGCTGGACAGAAGGACGAGAGCGGTTCGTGAGCTCTACGAACTTAAAAGAAGGGAAGAGCACCGGCTTCTCAGAAAGAAAAAGAAAGAGCATGAGAAGCGAGCGATCGAGGAAATGGAGAGGTGTTACGGCAGAAATGACGTCCGAAAGTTCTACCAACGGGTAAAACAACTATCCAATGGATACAAAATTCGGACAAAAGCCTGTCGAGACTCAGAGGGACAACTCGTAGGAGAGTCGCAGTCGATACTGAGAATATGGAAAGATCATTTCTGTAGACTGTTAAGCGGCGAGGAAGACTCCAATACCACTGTCAGGCAGAATGTTCCACTCCACATAATTGACGAGGATCGACGAAAATTCCGTCTCCCCGACCTGGACGAAGTCAAGATAGCGATATCGAGACTAAAGTCGAATAAAGCTGCTAGTGCAGACGGACTGTCTGCGGAACTGTTTAAGGCAGCTGCAGATGCACCACCTCATCTGTAAGATATGCTCAGAGGAAAGCTTGTCGGACGAGTGGAACCTCAGTATCGTTTGCCCGATCCACAAGAAAGGAGGCCCCTTCAACTACCGAGAGATTAGTCTCCTCAACATCGCCTAAAAGATCCTCTCTGCCGTTTTGTGTGAGCGCCTGAAACCATTCGTTAACAACCTGATAGGTCCGGTTGTCAGTGCGGTTTCAGGCTAGGGAAGTCCACCATCGACCAAATCTTCACATTACGGCAGATCCTGGAAAAAAGCCAAGAAATTCAGATCGACACCCACCTATTCGTCGATTTCAAGGCCGCATATGACAGCTATACAACGCCATGTCTAGTTTTGACATTCATTTCAAGAAAAGGCGTTAAACGACTTTCTCAAGGGCGTGCATGGGCAACTCATAAAGTCACTGACTGAAGAAGAAAAAGTCAGTGGGAATCGATGGAATGCCGAACATTGTGCTTCGCCATCTTCCCCCCGATGCGTTCAAAATTTACACAACCTTGTTCAACATTACCCGGTGCACTGGAAAACAGCTGTTGTTCTACCGATCCCTAAACGGGACAAAGATAAGTCCATTCCGACAAATCTTCGCTCGATCAGTCTTCTTCCCTGCATAAGCAGGGTTTTTGAAAATATAGTCATTCGAGTTCTGAAGCAATGGGTTGATGAAAAGAAAATCATACCGGACAACCAGTTTGGATTCAGGGCGGGGCATGAAACCATACATGCCGCGTCAAAACTGGTGTCCGACATTCAGTGGAATAAAAGCAAACAACAATGATTGACTGGGAGAAGGCGTTCGACACGGTTTGGTTGCAGGGCCTCTTCCTCAAGCTGGTCAGGCTTGGCATAAGTAAACCATTGCTATACATGGTCGATGACCATGTCAAAAATGGTGACGTAACTTCCACTAAGGTCTTTAACATTAAAAACGGTCTGCCATCGGTTCCCCGATATTGTTTTCTATATTCACTGCAGATCTTATAGATTCCATGCCGCACTTAATTGCGTACGCCGACGATCTAGTTGCGTACAGATCAGGTCCGAAGGTCGAGGTAAAAAACATCTTGTTGCAGCGTGACTTCGAGAAAATCCAGCGATTTTCCGACGACTGGAAGTTGCTTATAAACTTCCAGAAGTACGAAACTTGTCTTTTCCGGACCCCGTTGGACAGGGCAACGCGGGATACGCGCCAAAACTGGCGTAAGTTCGGCATAGTTGACCCGCATGGTCGGCCGTTAGCTGTAAAAAGTGTATTTGGATGGATATTGATCCATCTGTATTTTGACAAAGATATAGATATTGCTCTGATGAAAGCGAGAAAAGCCCTTGCTGCGGCAAGGAGGTTGTTTTTCAGCAGCCAGCTTGATCCCAGAGTGAAGACCAGGCTCTAGTACGGCCAATTATGGTGTACGGTTGTCCATTGTGGTTCAACGTGAGTGGGAAGGCCCAGATGGAAAAGATGAGGGTGTTCGAGAGGCAGTGTCTTAGGAGCTGTTTCCGTCTGTATCGTACACCCGAGTCTGAGTACAAGAACTACTATCCTAACGAGGTCCTGTACAACGAGGCAAACGTGAATAGGGTAGATAATTTTATTATTAAACTGATCAGAAAGCACACTGCACGAGCTATGTCCTCTTCCAACAGTCTTAGCTTTGGGGCTTACTACCCCAATAGTATGTACCATGAAAGGGTGCGCCTTAACGGCTTCCTCCTCCCGAAGCATTCCTTTATCTAGACACAATTGGCCTTATACAGGATCCACAAGGATGTCCTATCATCTTCCATGTCGTACGCCGAACAGTGGATAGGCGACTCCATTACGAACCGGATGTCGTTCGCCCACACGAGGATCTCCTCCGGTTCAGTAGAGCGATCCCCGCTCGAGATAGGAAAGAGTCTGCCAAAGAACGGCAATTTTACTGGTGGTTACACCAGAACCAGCCTCCGCCACCGCTAGCTTTTCCACAGGATCAGGTAGTTGACCATAGAGGCCAGCTTACATAGGTTTTAAGGTAGTTGTGAGAAAAAAAAATGTTTAACACAAAAATAAAATCCAAAAAAATATAAAACGGAAAATCAAAAAAAAAAAAATCAAAAAATTAATAAAAAATCAAAAAATTAATAAAAAATCAAAAAATTAATAAAAAATCAAAAAATTAATAAGAAAAAATAAATAAATAGGAAAAAAAATATAGTGAATTAAATAAGAATACATTTGAAAAAAAAGTCACTGACTTATCACCTGGCAACGTTTAACTCTTTGATTGATAAAGAAACCTGCTGTCGATTCGAATATTTGAACATTTCGCTTTATTACTCCGCCTAAACCATAAATATGTAAATGGTTTTTGATAAAAGTGAGGGGTGTTGCTTTAGAGTGCCTCATTGAATCCATAGCCTGTCAAGAGAGATTATGAGGAAGACCCCCCCCCCCCCCATCCCCCAACACATAACCCAAGCTCATCTCGAATGAAATTGATTTTCGCAACCCTGGCCGCCTAAGCCGCCGACCTGCCTAGCACAACCAATCACAAGTAACGCCACAATGATGCTTCCTCAAATTGTCGACACCCATTTCGAATTCAAAAACTCAACCCCAGCCATGTCATATGTGCACGAGCATTACTGCCCAAAATGAGGGTAGCGACGACAGAAACTAAGCCAGCCTAAGCTGCTCAATATAAATTTTCATTTTATTCCAAGTCCCCTTGGTCAGTTCCAAAGCGCGCCCCTCTGTTCCTGCCAGTTGCCTCCGCACGCTCAATATATCAGTTACATATTTCTGTATACCTTCGATAATTTGATTCTCGGTTTTGCCATCAACTGTGTAACCCCTATGTGCCGGAGTTACATAACCCGCCGATAGCTTAGCCTCCCCGAATGTACACAATGCTAGGTCCGTCGCCCGTCCGTCCGCGGACCCCCGTGCATTTGGAATTCAGTCCGCAATGGAAGAGGAAACATTTCGTGTTGCTTGCTGCCCTTACATAATGAAAAACAAAGTAAATAATCCAAATATTCTCGGACACTCCTCCTCTCTCCTCTGCACAATCTCTCCTCTTTCCTTGGGTCTTCATGGCTACAGATACACAACGAACTCGTCGTCGTCGTCGTTGTTGTCATTCTCCCATCCTCCCTGCCCTTCTGTTCGAGTGTCTATTCAAATGTTTTGCAGCTAGAAGGTGTGATTGCGTAAACGGATTTTCCACGCAAATACCTGAACACACAGCGAAACCAAAGTTCGCGCGAGACTGTCTCTCCTCTAAACTTGGAATCGATCGGGTTGATGGCGGTGCGGCGGTCATTCACACCATGAAAAGCTTGAGCGTACACCAGTCGTTCGTTTTTTTTTTTTTCATTTTCCCACCCCACCCATCGAGTTGACTAAAAAGTTTTCCGTTCGGTTTTTCTTTTTTGTATCTTTTGAGCTGGCTTTTGAGTTACATACACTTTTTGGGTGCAGTGTGCCTTCCTGGATTGAGGTGCATTTTTTTTTTCAAAATGCGAACGAGTGCAGTCGTTTGACGCGGCGTTGCTTGTCAACCTCAAGCGACGAGACGAAAGGAAGTCACAAATTGTAGATGAAAATAAATGTATCTGAGGTGGGTGCCCGACGACGAAACACGTCTGCGAATGGATCACGTTGAAGGGGGACGTTCCCTTTTTGTTTTTTTTTTTTTATCAGAATTTCATTTATTGATCAAAACATTCATCCATTCGAGCGCATTTTTTTTTAACCGATGAGCACACGTCCATGCTCGGTAAGCACACAGATAGTTAACATTCAATGGAGAGTACAGCACTCTCTAGGCAGGTAGTCAATTTCAAAGGAGTGCCAGGCCCTGCATGCCCTCGCATCTGCTGCTGCATGTCACAACGATACAGGAGCACTCGCAGGGGCTTGGAGTTTTGCATGAGGTTTTTATGCGGTTCTATGACGTTAAATTGATTCAATCGATTATCCACTGAATCGTTGATGCATGTGAATGTATGCATCAGCATCGGAGGGGCGGTGAGCTTTGTTATCGAATAACTTTTGTGTAAACATCGAAACCGAGTGTAAATGTAGTCGGAATTTTGAAATTTCAATATTTTCTCAAATTTATCTGATGTCTCTCTGGGCGTCGGTTTTGTTCCACCGAGGTCGGCCGATCGGAGAGCCGATATATTCGACAAAAGTCACGTAGACCAGAGGTTGCCTTGTTTTGTGCATGATTCAGGGGAGACACCGCCTCCTGCCATCTCCGCCTGCTGTCCTTCCAGATGTGCCTTATAAAATATTCCCAGCTGGGAGTTGCGCCGTTTTATGGTGGGTTCTTGGTAAGCGGAACATCAAACCAGGAAAAAACAGTCGGAGGATGTGAGCTGTTTACTCTCCTGTCTTGTCGTGGAAAGCACATGAGCCCAGATCGAATGGTGCTTTGTGATGAATCATTGAGAGGATAGAGTTTCCATACCAACCCCCATCACCCCTTCGACGAGAAACCTCTTTAGGTGGGATGACTTGAGCTTTACTGGATGTAGCCGGTTGGTTTTAACCCAATACACGACCAGTGAACTACCAAACGAATCGGATGACTCTTATAATTTTGCATTTAGGTTAAGTACACTGGCACACTGTTCGGGACAGTGCTAGATTTTCTAGGGGCCCTTCAGCTGATGAGCTTGGTCGCATGGTTCGTTTGACCGTTGTCCGACCCGACGGAGGGGAAGAGGCAAATAGAATAGGTAGGATGAAATGACTAAGAAGGGAAGGGGGCTGGCTGTAACACTTGCCAGAACCAGAGTAATTGATCCTTAATAGCATTAGCAGAGCCGTCGGTCCTTAACAGCCTTCGCGTGGCTTCATGTTTTACAGCCATGCGAAGGCCTAAATTGCCAGAGAAATAAACTCCTGAGCCAGTGGCATTTTCTACAAGTCGAGAGGGTGCTACAGAGAAAATGTATAATGACCTCCTCATCCGTGCTCCTTGTACCTCAGTACTCTCACATCACTATAACACCGATCAGAGTCTTGAATGTAAACAGCCTCCCTGTATAAAATTTTGACTATTCCAGCTTTGTTCCTCGTGGCGCCTTGTATTTAGTATAGCGTTAATCGAGTCAAGTACTTAAAGACGTTTGAGTGTAGCGAAAGGCTTGGTGGCAGGTTCGCCATTTATACGAAGTTATGAACCGAGTTCATTACTGTTCCTGAGTTCTGGCCCCCACATGAAATGAACAATAGAGTACTTATGCATATCCACAAGAAATAAACAAAACTACTGAAAAGTCTCTGAGTGAACAATTCCTCCAATCATAGATTTAGTCGCAGATTGCTTGTGGGAATAGGCGACGTAAGCCTCGTCGATATCGCGTTGTCCTTGAGCTGCTTCCTGGCTTTAGATTTATACTTGAAGAAAACCTATAATGATTAGGTCATCAAAAGCGTGCCCATTTCTCATCTGTCTTCGATCGATTTGTGGAGAGAAACTGTCAAGCTTGAGGAGCTTTTTCTAGGCAGGCAGTTATTACTCTTTGAGCACAGTCTTCTTCTTCTTCATTTGGCGCTACAGTCCGGGGTAGACCTGGGCCTCAACCAACAAGCCTCTCCAGCTAGCACGGTCTCTGGCTAGCTGTCTCCAGTGTCGCACGCCAAGTTGGTTGAGGTCCTTCTCCACCTGGGTGCGCCACCTTAAACGCGGGCGTCCTCTGTTGCGTCGTCCCACGGGTTCGGAGTCGAAGACTCTCCGGGCCGGAGCTGAGTTGTACATACGCTCTACATGGCCTAGCCATCTTAGGCGTTGGATCTGATGACGCCTTACTAGACTCATGTCGCTGTACATCCCGTACAGTTCGTGGTTGAATCTTCTCCTCCAAAAACAGTCAACGCAAACAGGACCAAAGATCGCACGCAGATCTTTTCTCTCGAAAATACCAAGGACTTCCTCATCCGCTTTTGTGATTGTCCATGCCTCCGCGCCGTACAGCAGGACTGGGATGATCAAGGTCTTGTATAGGGTCAGCTTGGTCCTTCGAGGCTCTACTACTGCTTGCCTCTTGAGCCCATAGAAACAGCGGTTGGCAAGAGTTACTCTGCGTTTGATCTCGGTACTGATGTTGTTTGTACTGTTTACTGCTGAGCCGAGGTAGACGAAGTCCTTGACTACCTCGAAGTTATAGCTGCCCATTGTGACGCTCTGTCCAAGACGTCGATGTTGTGTGTCCTTTCTTGATGACAGCATATACTTCGTTTTGCCCTCATTTGAGCACAGTCAATGACTCGAAAGAGGCGTCGCCGTGAATATTATTTTTGTCGTACCCGGAAATCGAACCTAGTCATCAGAGTAGGAGTCGACACACAACGCCACGGAAGGCCTTGACTATAATTTTCATACAGAGGGGGTTTCACAAGCCTTGTAGTCCCTTTTCCGTAAACATGTCACAGAGTCTGTGTAGCCTAGCTAATGGCAATGCGTTGGCGAGGGTGAAGAAAATTCCCAGAAATTCCCCAATTGAGGCAGAAAATAAGCAACAACGACTCAATTAGCTTGCAGGCAATTATACACAATTGCCCGGCCTCGTTTCAACTTAATTGATGATTCATCGAAAAATAATTCTCCCAGCTCGTGATTAGCGACTAATCAGAGAACTAAACTAATTATACTCCTGCCGGGTAATGGACAACAAACTTGGTAATTGGAGTTCATATTGTGGCGTGGGCTTTGCCGGGTAGTCCCTCTATAAATTACCGGGTTTGAAATAATCAACCAAGACCGGTTTTCACTTAACCCCTCCCTGTCTCACTCCCGATTTAAACTCGTTAGTTCCTTGCACTCTCCATCATTTCGTTACGAAATCACTCATCTAGATGGTTTCACAGTTTCATTGGATGCCATGCTCATCTTCAAACGCTCAATTTCTTTTGATTACCCTTCTCGAAGAGCATTCGTTCGCTCCGCCACACAGTCTGTGTGGGTCTACTATGCGGCTGCCCCGTTGAAACAATTTCGACGCATTAAAGTTGCATTATCTAATCAAATATTTTATCGCCCCTTTCATTGGTCTTTATTGCCGCATCGCTCACTCTCTCTCTTTCTCTCGTGCGTCCCCGGGAAAATTTAAATAGATACCAATTTCCAGCAAATTGAATGATTATGGGGCTAATCATGACTCCCACACGAAAAGACTCGTGTTCCTGTGCATCCTGCTGCAGTGTGCACATTTTTCATCTTTTTTTTTTTTCGGTCGCTCCTCCTTCTCTCCCCGAACGTGAAACGAATCCACGATGATGCACGACATGGAGGAATAGATGGAATTTATTTCAAGAATCCGAACACGCTCCTTCATCTGTTAATCATGGCTGAACTCCATTTCATTTATTTTTTTGGGAAACCATTTCGAGAATACAAATGCCGGGCAATTAGGCAAATTCTGAAATCGGTTTTCTGTTCGACCTCTGCCGCCGTGCTTCTCGAATTGGTTTGAGTCCGCGATTGAAATTACCGTAATTTACGACCACGCCGAGGTATACGTCTCAAGAAGAGAGCTCATGATCTGAGAGATATCCTCCCTGCGCGGGACGGCAAATAAGAACGGGCTGCAAATAAATTTCGAGATTACTCGATTGATTAATGGCCAAAGTTGGGGCTTTTCCAAAGGAGAAAGAATTTACATACATTTTCCGACGAGTGCGCGCCATTGGATGGATGGATATGTGCTTTGCTGGCCTGTGCCAAGGCGACGTGTAACGCGGTGATGGTGAGGAGACTGGATAGACAACAGTAGAAAAAGTTGTGCGAGCGTCGCTAACGATAACAAATGGTGGCCATTCATGACAGTGAATTTGTTCGTTCGCTTTGTCTGCGTTCCCCAGTTGTACTGTCACGTTGGTTTCTTTGTTTTGTTATCTCGACGAGGGCCAATTATATTTTATAAGTTTTCTTAAGCCTCACAACGACAGTCGGATTAATGCATATGCACATACGTTACGTTTATGTCTAGAACTATCCATAAAGCCGGCCGGAGTCGTTTGCGAACAAGGACAGGGTGACTGTTAAAGCAAACAATGCTGGCGAATGTGGTTGAAGATAATGTGAATGTGATTCAGAGGTGGGCACTTGAGTGGGTGCGAGTATGATTAAAAGTAACAACTTTCAACTCACTCGCGATATGATGGAACTGGATTGTGGTTGACTTCGATTTTACAAAATGCATTCACAACGTCAGTTGCCTTGCTGTCTACAAAATTTACATTTCACGTACTGTTCGTGTACTGATGAATTCGAAGTAAGCATTCTTCTTCCCAAAAATCTAACCCTTCATGATGATCGGGCAAAGGATCAGTGGTGTGTCAATACGGGTAAAACCGAATTAACACGGGTTACACCCAAACCGAGTTCGGTTCAAACCAAACCGGTAACTTTTCGTGTATTGTGTGCTTTGTATGCAGAGATGAAAATGCTGAACCCAGCAAGTGAAGCAAATTGCGTTAAAAACGGAGTAGATTGGCAAAATACGGAGCAGATACATTCACAATAATAAAAATGGTTCGATTTATGTCAAATACGTGCCGATTATTTGAATTATTTATTGCCATTTTGAAGCACTCCTCGTCTCTACTAGCTATCTCTCTACCCACCACGCTATCTACGCCTGCCTTTTTTTATGGAACACAATTCCTCTCATATGGGCCAAAGCAGGCCGCTTCTGAGAGAAAAAATGTAAACAATTTGCATTGACTGTATTGACTTGGCTACCCCGTGTACCTGTGGCTTCCCTTGCCAACACAATCGTCTTTGGATTCACATAGAACACCGTCCCGAAATATAATAGAATTGTACAATACAACTTGAATTGCCCCATACCAAAATTCATATTTTTGGCTTTCGGATCATCATCAAACCGAGTTCGTCAACTCGGGTTACAACTCGGTCTGTTTTAACCCGGGTTAACTCGGTTTGTAAAACTTTCGGGTTGGCACAAGGATACCAACATTCCACTGGACTGGCATACTTGCCCCCACCCATCTGTAAGATATGGACGGGGAAAAGCATGGCCAACAGGAGGACCGGTGAGCAAACAGACAAATTTCAACTGCTTTGAAGATTTTCCTGTTGTTAGACTTCAGGCTCGAAATGAAGTGATCAGGAGATGAGTTTCTCGTCCACTGTCATCCCGATGGCTTTTACCTGCCTCCGCTGACCAGATTCTTGCCCGTATGGTCGGACGTATGGTCAGCCTAAGTCTGCTTGCCAGTGGTAATTGGGGTCTCATCGCCGTTTAACAGTTTACAGAGGAGATTTTTCCAGCCCACCCTCAGTATCAACTACTATTTGTTCTTCGAAAGACGACAGACTTATGTAAGAACTTTATATAAGCTTAAATTTACATTCATTCGATAATTGGTTAACTTTCAGAAATCATGACTGCCACAACAACCTGTTTTTCTTTTACCACGAGTTTCTCATGCTCTTCCTTCTTCCTTCTGAGACGCCATGACCCTTGCTTTCATCTCTATTCGAAGAGTTTGCAAACTAGTCTCCATGTAGGTTAGGCTTAGGTTAGGTTGAGGTGGCTGACTGCCGCGCGTACGAAGAGCAGACACACTTAGGCTAAGCTTAGGTCTATTGTGTTACCACTCGGATTTTAGGCTACCTATTCCGCAAACCAGTCTGTGCTTTTGATAAAGCGAAGAATAGGGCTGATTCTGATGCTGCTCAATTCAGCCAGATTAACAAATAAAAGGGCCCCCAGAAGTCTGAATCTACGGGATGAGAGAGCACTGCAGCTACATAGTAAGTGTTCGATGGTTTCTTCCTCATCCTCGTCCGAGCAGCTTCTACAGCAATCATTATAGGGAAGGCCTAGTCTAGAGGCGTGAGTTCCGATGCCACAATGCCCTGTTAGAACGCCAATAAGAGATCTCAGATTGGGCCTGCTTAAGCTCATCAACCTAAGCGATCGTTTGGGATCGATCATAGGCCAGAGTTGTTTGGTAATGAGGCATCCTGTGCCAGATATCCATCTGCGGTTTGTTTGAGGAAGCGTTTCAAGTTTTAGCAGATGTGCCCTGTGCCCTTTTTAGCGAGGACGTCCGCTTTGAAATTCTCTGGAATGTCACAGTGTCCCGGCACCCAAATAAGTTGGATGCTAAAATACTTGGCCATCTCGTTAAGAGATAGGCGGAAATTAAGGGAAGTCTTGGAATTAAAGGCGATTGAATTAAGAGATTTCATCGCTGCCTGGCTATCGGAACAAATGACGATATCTGTGCGTGATATTACATTGTTTTTAGCCAGGACATTGCTTCCTTTCAACCTGAAAGACGCTACAGTGATAAGGTAGTCGAAAAGATAGCTGGAAATTTAGATCCTTGGAATAGGCACCAGCACCCACACCTGCATCCATTTTCGATCCATCTGTGAAGATTCGCAGTGGACTTTCCAGCGAGTCTGGTGTTCAGACTCCCAGTAAGATCTGGGCGGTATGCTGGTTGAGAAATTCTTCTCGAAGAGGAGTTAAGGAAGAGCAAGGTCTGTGTCTATGGGTATAGAGGCATACCTGCGTAGGATCGTTGAATGTCCGGACTGCAGTTCTTTCAGCTGCTCAGCGAGCTTAATCTAATCGCCGTGCTAGCTGCTGTCTGTTTGCAAATTTGTTCTATCGGTGGCAGGTTGGGGAGCATGTTTAATGTTTCGGCGGAGGTAGTCCTTAGCGCCCCGCTAATGCATACGCATGCCATCCTCGGCACTCTAGCGAGTGGGGTGATGTTGATTCTCTTGTCGAGTGCAGTCCGCCAAACAGCGGTCTGGGTCTGACTACTGATATAAATACCCAGTGAATCATTCGGGGTTGCAGTCCCCATTTGCACCCAATGGCCCTTTTACGGCAGTAGAGAGCCGTGGAGGCATTCTTGACACGTTCCTGGATATTTAGCTTCCTGCTTACCTTCCTGTCTAGTATAAGGTCTAAGAATTTAGCGCTGTTACTTAGCACTAAGGGGTCCCGCATAGTGTGCGAGGGTAAAAGTTAGGAATTTTATACTTATCCTAGTAAAGAGGACTAGATCCGTTTCTTGCGGGTTGACACCTAGGCCGCCTTCGCTAGTCCATTTCACTGGCTTGGATAGGGCAGAATGCATAAAATCTCTGATCGTGGATAAATATTTCCCAGATGCAGCTATGGCAATGCCATCTGCATAGGCAATGACCTTACACCCAGTCCCCTCAAGTAGTTCGTTAACCCCTATGTTCCGCAGTAGAGGGGAGAGTACACCACCCTGCGGTGTGCCTCTGTTCACAGATTTGCGGATCGTGGTATCACTCTCCTCGTATATACTTTTACAATAAAAAAACAATCAAATGGTTCAGTAAAACACCCTCCAAAACAATATTTGACCAAACCCCCTTATTCGTCGAAAAATAAAAAATAAATAAGCTGTTTGACTTACCTTGTGCATGCTTTTGACGCAATTTATTCAAAATGTTCGTGGCATCAAATCCGGCATTGTCGCACAGTTGACGAGGAATAATTTCCATCGCCTTGGCAAGTGCTGAAATCAGCAGTTGTTCCTTGCCAGCAATTGTCCTCGAGTAGTCACGCAGCATTTTGGACAATTCCATTTCAATGGCGCCTCCACCTAGAAAAGAGGAAAAACAAAATCTGCGTTCAAAAAATATTCCATTTCTATCTCTCTCTCTCTCACAGTCAAACACACACAGACTCAAAAAAAAGACTTAATAAAGCAAAGACAATGTAAAAAGTTGGAGGGAATAACGCAAAAAGCGAGAAATGTGCGGACAAAAGATTGCGAACTCAAACATCAGCGAGTGGAGCGAGCGAATGGCAAGAGATTTATATCTGCTCTCGTATCCTGGATATTTCTTGGCATAAATCAAAAGTTGTTTTCCAGAGGAGAACAGAAAAAAAACGAAGCGAAACGCCTGCAAAAAAGGTCCTGGGAAAATTACGAAAATGCCTTTTGTTTCACGCTCCCCCTACGTCCCCAGCTCCAGCCACAGCCACACACACATTCAGTCGGAATGAGATACACTACGCTCTCTCGCATCCAATTTATTTTTTGTCTGCAAAAAAAGTTTGCACACAATTTTGTTTTCGGTTTTTCTTTGGTAAGAGCAAATTAATAAGTTCTCCCTCACAGCTCAACACTCGGTCGAGTTATTCCCCATTCCAAGGCTCGTTGCCGAATCTCGAGCGACGGACGGGAGGCAGAGGACGAGGACGAAGTTAGATCGATAGAATTGTGGCAAAACTTTAAATGGAAAACTTCCAGCAGAGGATTACTGGCAAACTAATTCCGTCAGAAGTATCCTTTGTGTCCTGTTTGAGTTTGCAAAACTATCTCCATTCGGAACGAACTGAAAACAATTTGAATTGTGTGGAAAGATACACACGGGACACGACACACATCGCATGCAAGGTCGAATAAATCGTCTGACAAGAAAGTATTTATGCAAATCATTCAACGGGACGACACTAAATTTGCACCGAGAGAGGGACGCAGTGCATGTGTGGGGCTATTGTGCCAAGGTCTTTGAGACGGCTGAATGTGGATTTCATTGTGTCGAAAATTTATGGAGCGACTTTTCGGATAAGATCGTATCGCTGTGCTATGGTCATGTACAAGTCACGGTTCACAGCGAGCACAAATGACTGAGTGTGTAATTAAGAAATGATCCAGTGAGACGTACATTTCGACGTACGTACGAGGCGATTGCAATTTCACACGTTCTTTGAGATAAATACATAAATCATGGATGCCACACTTGAGATTAAATGCAGAGAGGGAATTAAGTGCTTAGCTGGACTCGCTGGGGTTTCTTGTTCGAATAAGTGAGAAATGATGGTGCAAACAGGCTGTCTCAAAAGAAAACACACGGGGGAAATGAAATTTTCTGTAGTCTTTTGTAGAAAGAGAAAGTTGTATTTGTGGGAGGATAGTGGTTACCCTACTCAGTGGTTACTCTACTCAGTAGTTACTCTACTCAGTGGATACTCTACTCAGTGGATACTCTACTCAGTGGATACTCTACTCAGTGGATACTCTACTCAGTGGTTACTGTACTCAGTGGTTACCCTACTCAGTGGTTACTCTACTCAGTGGATACTCTACTCAGTGGTTGCCCTACTCAGTGGTTACTCTACTCAGTGGTTACTTGACTGAGTGGTTACTCAACTCAGTGAATAATCTACTCAGTGGTTACTCTACTCAGTAGATACTATACTCAGTGGATACTTTACTCAGTGGTTACTCTACTCAGTGGATACTCTACTCAGTGGTTACTCTACTCAGTGGTTACTCTACTCAGTGGTTACCCTACTCAGTGGTTACTCTACTCAGTGGTTACCCTACTCAGTGGTTACCCTACTCAGTGGTTACTCTACTCAGTAGTTACTCTACTCAGTGGATACTCTACTCAGTGGTTACCCTTCTCAGTGGTACCTCTACTCAGTGGTTACTCTACTCAGTGGATACTCTACTCAGTGGTTACTCTACTCAGTGGTTACCCTACTCAGTGGTTACTCTAATCTACTGAGTGGTTACTCTACTCAGTGGTTACCCTACTCAGTGGTTACTCTACTCAGTGGTTACTCTACTCAGTGGTTACCCTACTCAGTGGTTACTCTAATCTACTGAGTGGTTACTCTACTCAGTGGTTACTCTACTCAGTGGATACTCTACTCAGTGGTTACTTGACTGAGTGGTTACTCAACTCAGTGAATAATCTACTCAGTGGTTACTCTACTCAGTGGATACTCTACTCAGTGGTTACTGTACTCAGTGGTTACCCTACTCAGTGGTTACTCTACTCAGTGGATACTCTACTCAGTGGTTACTTGACTGAGTGGTTACTCAACTCAGTGAATAATCTACTCAGTGGTTACTCTACTCAGTGGTTACTCTACTCAGTGGTTACTCTACTCAGTGGATACTCTACTCAGTGGATACTCTACTCAGTGGTTACTCTACTCAGTGGTTACTCTACTCAGTGGTTACTGTACTCAGTGGATACTCTACTCAGTGGTTACTCTACTCAGTGGTTACTCTACTCAGTGGTTACTCTACTCAGTGGTTACTCTACTCAGTGGTTACTCTACTCAGTGGTTACTCTACTCAGTGGTTACTCTACTCAGTGGATACTCTACTCAGTGGTTACTCTACTCAGTGGTTACTCTACTCAGTGGATACTCTACTCAGTGGTTACTCTACTCAGTGGTTACCCTACTCAGTGGTTACTCTACTCAGTGGATACTCTACTCAGTGGTTACTCTACTCAGTGGTTACCCTACTCAGTGGTTACTCTAATCAGTGGTTAATCTACTCAGTGGTTACTCAACTCAGTGGTTACTCAACTCAGTGGTTACTCTACTCAGTGGATACTCTACTCAGTAGTTACTCTACTCAGTGGTTACTCTACTCAGTGGATGCTCTACTCAGATGATTTGTAAGCCAGTGTCGATAAGAAAGTGTCACTCGTTTGTATTGGTTGCCGAAGGAGAATGCCTTACAACTTCTTCAATATTGGCAATAAATTTAACGTCTTTGCACAGGGTTAGCTTACTTAACGTGATGGGGTGTATACACTGACTCGTCAATGAAGACTGCCATTTTGGTAACAGCCAAACCGATTGAAGAGTCAGCAAAATTACAACGTTCACTAGATCAGATACAAGAATAGATCAAAATTCTGGCGAATTGTCCCCAATGAAAGCAAATCAGTCCACATTAATTTCACTTATAGGCAAAAGCATTCATCTATTGACCAAGCAAACCTGCTCTGTTGTACTTCTCGATGTTACTCAAGCTTTTGACAAGGTTTCGCACGAAGGCTTGAAACACAATCTTCAACAATTCTTCCCGAGAAAACGTTGCACAATTTTATCGAAATATCTATCGGATAGAATCTTCCGTGTGAAATATGGGAAAGAATACTCCCTATTTAAATCTATACAAGCTGGAGTACCACAAGGAAGTGTTCTTGGTCCCCTCCTTTACTTATTGTATAGCAGCGATATACCGCAGTTCGTAGGCACATTTGCTAACGTCACCGCCATTTTGGTAACTGCCAAAGCGGTCGAAGTATCAACCAGAAAATTGCAATGTCCTTAAGACCAGCGAATTGAGCTTAACGAAGCTAAATCCGTTCATATAAATTTTACGTATAAGAACGTGAATAAATTGCCCACCTTTATGAATAATGTTGCAATACCCTTCGGCAATGAAGCGAAATACCTCGGAATGACTCTCGATGTAAAGCTTAAATGGAAGCAGCACGTCAAAAAGAAACCTGAGGAGCTCCAATTAAGATATAAAGACATATACTGGATCACAGAAAAAGGCTGTCCGAGGAAATCGAAGTCAAAAGTGGTGTTCGGCAAAGCTGCGTACTTTCACCGATACTATTTCTTTTGGTGATTAGCGATGTGCTGAAAGCGACTTTGTCAACAGGAAACGGAAGAATTCGATGCACTCTTACAGTTGAACTCAAACACCTTGACTACGTTGACGACGTATGCCTTTTGTATCACAGAATAATGGACCTTCACCGAATGACAGGAAATGTGGAGGGAATCAGAGGTCGATGGGCTGAAAATTAACACGGGAAAAAACAAAAATGATCAGCCTCATCATCTCATGTATGTACTGCTGGACAGACGGTTGAGGAAGTAGAGGTCTTCCATTACCTTGGGAGTATTGTCTCAACCGATGGCGAAACCGAACTGGATATAGCCAACCGCATAGGCAAAGCAAAATTGGGACACAGTTTGGTCGGATTAGTCTAATTTACTTACACCAAGCTACCACTGTTTCGGATATGGTACTTGGAGGGTGACCACCATTATCACGAGGAAGCTGTAAACGTGTTTAAATAGGTGCCTACGCTACATATCAAGGCCAAGTCGTATCCCTAAAGGACGGCTTTCTGAGAAATCGAGCCAAAAGTCCATAAACACAACCATACGACGACGGAATTGGTAGTGTATTGGTCGCACTTCCGAAAGGCTATGTATCTTTATCCATAGCCAGTCAAGCGATGCAACGGAACCCGCTTGCTCAGGATGGCAGGATGCTCTGTGGTCCTCGGAGTGGTGCTAAACACTTGAAAAGGAAGCTAAGGCACATTTCCCGAAACCGCGTGTAGGCATTGTAGAGGCTCTAAGACCCAAATGGAGATACAGCATATAAGTAAGTTATGCCATTGAATTCCGTGTGTGTCCGAACATCTGCGAATCCCCGGTCCTAGCAAAGAAAAGGAAGCACTTCTTATGAGAGCCTTTCTTCGTTACGTTGGAGAACTTAAGCTGGGTTCAACTACCCCGACCCCAGTTAATTCCTCAGTCCCCTGGCATACCAAGGATGGAAAGTTTTTCCGGTTTCATCGACACAAGCGCCATTCATGAATAATGGCTGATTGTCAAGGGTTCGCTTGAGTGACAGCAGACAGCATTGAGTTTTTGAAGCACTGAAATCCACTCTATTATTCTTTCCCCAGTTAATTATGCTGTCAAGATCAGAATTCAATATCCTTAACATACGCTGCCGTTCCAATTCTACGGCCGAAGGGCGGGGTTGTGAGTCTTGGAACGAACGTGAAAAGCTGTGGGTGCTGGCATCAGCGAAGGAATGGATAGGATTAGAAGTAGCAGACAAGAGATCATTTAGTAAAATGCGAAAGAGTGTGGGAGACAGAACTGAGCCTTCGGGAACACCAGCATTTATTTGGTGGACATCAGACTTGAACCCATCCAGCACAACTTGAATTGAACGGTTCGAAAGGTAATTTCTAATCTATAGAAGAAGAGATTAATCGATACCATAGGCACGCATTTTCGACGAGAGAGCTGGATGCCAAACTCTGTCAAATGCTTCAGAAATATCAATCGTAACGATCTTGCTTTCGCCTGCATTGTGCAAAGACTGGTTCCACTTTTGGACCTATCGCTGGTGAAACCATATTGTCGGTCATTAAGAAGCTTCCGCGATTCAAGATATTTGATGCTGAGCTTTATGGGAAATTGCTTTTGGAATTGTATGTTTGTCCTTCGAAATGGCCAAGAGGTGGATAGAATAGACGAAATGCTCTTTTTTGGGAATTATGAGTGACGTAAAATCAGATCAAAACATACTCTAGGTTGAGACTTAGTAAAGTACACGAAACAACGATTTAGGTTTGTAAGGGGTAGGGGGGCTGCTAGTGCCGTCACCAGCATATTTAGACCATGTTGGTTAAATGTGATACCCCTAGTCAGACTATTACCACTTATTAACCACTCCAGAGTGCCGTCAATTTGATCGCACCGGCAAATGGTGACTGAACCAGATAAGAGCGTATTAACTTTGCTTTCACTGGAATTCGAACCGGGGACTCCGCTAACCAGGGGCAGTTGGTAGAGTGCCAATTGCGCCATCCAGTCGTAAGAAAAACAATGTTTCAATTGAATCCATCGCACAGACCGTCTAAGCCAAAAAAGAAAAGACTCCAATCTGTCGCGACTTGTGTTCATTCCCTTCGGTTTTATTGAACACATAAAACGGTTTCTAAACGGTAGTTTAGGTACAAGGTTGCAACCTTCACAACAATTAGTTGAAACCAAACTTTTCGCTAGAATCTCTAGATGTACACAAAGCGCAACGACCATAAAAAAAACCCATTTCCACGTCGAGAGACAAAGAAGAGCGCGTCCAATGTCGCCACCATCCAAACAATAACATCTGTCGATTTGGAGAATTATATTTTAGTGCACAACCCATTCAAACACACACTCACACAACAAAGGTCACCGGAAATGGATTCTCATTTCGTTGTGCTTCCTTTGTTTCGCACAGAATCGCGTTCAGATAATCAAAATCTATGCAGCAGTAGTCAGCACCTCTTGGCCCAAACAAAAGAGCCGGACAATGCAAATTTATGCGCTCAATTCTCGGAAACAAACAAAAACAAACAAACAAACAAGATGGATACTTTAAAAATTCCAAATGCAAACGTCTAACTGCAATGCAAATTGCCACCATGAACGCGACAACACTCCGCCGCACACATTTAAGCATAAATGCATTTCGAAATCCAAACGCAAAAGAATGAATAAAAAGAAGAAACGCAAACACTCATACAAAAGGAGGTTAGTTCTGAGGTCTTTGTTTCGTTTTGGTGCGATGCGATATCGGTTCACTGAATTTGGGTCAATAGAATACACCATAAAGCGAGACTCTGTGTGAATGCACCCCGGCTTCGTTTATGGGGTTCCGGACTTTCACTATATAAAAAAAGAAAAAAAACGCAGACAAAAACTACTCAAAAATGAAACGAAACAACGCAGAAGAAGAAGAATGAATGGAACGTATTTTGTTATGCGAAACATCCTTTTGTCATGGCAAGACAAACGAAATTGTTTACTGCACGTCAAAGGAATAACTCCTCTGATGGAAGAGAATGTAAAGCGAATCACAGTGGTGCTCAGAAGGCACGTACACATGTATTTTGAAACACTTTTTAAATAACAGAATGATTTTTATGGGGTTTAGAGTGCGCTTTTCTCAGCAAAAAAAAAACTATCCGATAAATCAACATGTGCATCAGTCGGTGTTTGGTCTAAAAAGGGACATTTATCGTCGCAAGCCGAAACGTCATTTTGCATTCACACGAACCAAAAAAAAAGGTCGTGGTCATTATCGCCGAGACTCAAAGCCAGACAATTGTAAATTTAGTAATTTTGGTGATTCAGAGAGTAGAGAGCAAGCTGAGGAACAGTCATATTATTGTGCTTCTGATGCCACAATTAAGGAAGCCTGCGAGGATACTATTGTGTCAGCGAATAAGATAAAAACTTGCATGCTATAATGGATCCAATTCCCAGACCTTCTTAGCCACAAAAGACCCGGTTTTTAGTTAAAGCTTGGCTGCGTTCGCTCCCTACTGTTCTGACTTAGAGAAAAAAAAAGAATACATACAGTAATCCCCGGATAACACAAGAAAGGAGACCCCTTCAACTGAGCCAACTTCCGAGGGATAAGTCTCCTCAACATCGCCTATAAGATCCTCTCTGCCGTTTTGTGCGAGCGCCTGAAGCCATTCGTCAACAACCTGAGAGTTCCTTATCAGTGCGGTTTCAGGCCGGGGAAGTCCACCAGCGACCAAATCTTCACATTACGGCAGATCCTGGAAAAGACCCAAGAGATGCAGATCGACACCCACCACCTTTTTGTCGATTTCAAGGCCGCATATGACAGCGTGCATAGGGACGAGCTATACAACTCCATGTCTAGTTTTGACATTCCTGCCAAGCTCATCAGGTTGTGCAGGATGACGATGGAGAATACTCGCTGCTCCATCAAGGTCGGTAACGAACTCACCGAGACCTTCAATGTCTTAGACAGGGTCTTAGATAAGGCGACGCGGTGTCATGTGAATTCTTTAAAAGCATCCTGGGGAAGATCGTGCAAGACTTACACGCCAACACCAGACGCACGATCTTCCAGAAGTCCGTACAACTGCTAGCATACGCGGATGACATTGACGTGATTGGCAGACACAGCGAGCCGTCAATGAGGCATTTGCTGGCATTGAAGCGGAAGTGGCTAAAAAGGGTCTAGCGGTGGTTTAATCAAGAAAGGACGCACAACATCGACGACTTGGCCAAAACGTCACCATAGGCAGCTATAACTTCGAGGTAGTCAAGGACTTCGTCTACCTCGGCTCGCAAGTGAACAATACGAACAACACCAGTACCGAGATTAAATGCAGAATTACTCTTGCCAACCGCTGTTTCTATGGGCTAAAGAGGCAATTGAGTAGTAGAGTCCTCTCTCGAAGGACCAAGCTAACATTATATAGCACTTTGATCATCCCTGTCCTGCTCTATGGTGCGGTGGCATGGATAATGACAAAAGCGGATGAAGAAGCACTTGGTCTTTTCGAGAGAAAAGTTCTGGAGAAATTGGAAAAGAAGATTCAACCACGAACTGTACGGGCTGCACAGCGACATGAGCCTAGTCAGGCGTCTACGGATTAAACGCCTAAGATGGCTGGGCCATGTAGAGCGCTTGGACAACTCGGCTTCGACTCCGAACCAGTGGGACAACGCAACAGAGGACGCCCGCGTCTAAGGTGGGGCACCCAGGTGGAGAAGGACCTCAATCGACTTGGTGTGCGCAGTTGGAGACAGCTGACTAAACACCGTGCCGGCTGGTAAGGCTTACTGGTTGATGCTCAGGTCCACCCCCGACTGTAGCACCACCAGAAGAAGAAGAAGAATCCCCGGATGATTGGCGCTCGCTTATTTGCGTTCCCCTTTTAACTAATCGAAAAACTAAGCAAATAAAAAATTCCATAAGAAGTGTATATAACTTTTCTCGTTCAAATGCGTACCTTCTTAACTGCGCTACCCGTTTAATTGCATTGAATAAAGTTAAGTTTTTCATAAGACTGCATATAAAATCTCTTACATAAATGAACACACGTAATAAAAAATAAATTGTTGCATTTTCAGTTTAAATTAAATCAAACAGAGTTGAAAATTGTCAAATTGACATGTGCTTATGGCTTAAAAAAATCCAGAACAGTTGCTAAGTCGATTGTCAAATTTGAATCAAAAAGTTTTGCGATTGCTGCGTATTGACCGGAATAATAACATGTTTGGATGAATAATTAGGAATACATGTTCAGGAAAACATACACCGCATGATTTTGAGTGCAGTTTGTGATATTTTATAAGTTGGAACAAGTAGGGCATACATGCTTTGTGTTTGGTATTTTTTTTCCGATTATTACTATCTTGTAGAAGATATAAAAAAAAAAAACTGATTATTTACGAGGTGAGTTAGTACTTTGTACGATTTTTGACTGAAATTGCATATGCATTCACTTGCTCCATAGACCATCAGGAGTTCATCCACTGTGATGTCTAAAGATGTGTGCATTTAATGCGGTAAATACATGCGTCTCTGACTGACGACGGAATGAAATACCACGAAGCCTCGGCAGGCGTGCCATGTCGATAGTCAAAAAATAAAAACCCAAAGAGAACATCGGGACACATTTGCGATCGCACTTTAACCATCTGCATGTGGTGGAAAAGAATATGCAATGTTTTCTAGCATTTTGAGCTTTTTCAGGTCTGCTCAAAAAGAACTCAAAAAGAAAAAACCGACAAGACCAACTTTCAGCAACAAACTGAAACACACTCAGAAACGAAGCAAATAGAGTCGCAAAGCAAATACAGTGGACTCCCCCTAAGTCGAATTGTCACGGGATACCAAAATTTGTTCGAGTTAGAGAGAGGTTCTTGTATGGAAAGTTGAGGGAAATGTATGTAAAATATGGCGAAAAAGTTCGAGTAAGGGAGAGTTTCCTCTTAAGGAGAGTTCGACTTAGGGAGAGTCCACTGTATGTAGAAATAAACTGGAATACATGAATTACGTATTTTTATCACTATTTATTCTGTTTAAATAATTTATTCGGGTTGAAATAGACATTTAACTTTATAACACATTATCTTATGTGCTCAAATTCCAGACGTGAATTCCAGCTGTTATTTTTTCATTGTCATGGTGGCAATAGTGAAATTCAGGGGAATTGAGAAGACCTCGACTTACATTCGCCTAACAATTCGGTAGCAGGCGAACGTTCGACTCACCATCGGTAATAAGGATATAAAGCTTTTATCTAGTCCAGTCACCATTTGCCGTTGGGATCAAATTGACGGCACTATCACTGGTGCTACTACTCCATTTGTCACATCGATCGTGGTTAGCACCTCATTACTCAATCGTTCAACATCTTTATCGTTTTTAAAACCATATGCGACAGGGACTATTCGATGTTTCAACTAAGAGGGGTGCTCAAATCCGAGTCGCCTCGTTGTCAAAGGATAAGAAGACCGGATCTTGAAGTGATCGCAACTTGGTTCCCATGAATAAAGGCATTGTCCTGGGTAAAGTCAAGAATGGAAGGCAATTTCTTTCTGTCAAGCATTCAACCGAAATTCCATAGACTTCCATAAAATGAAGATGAACGCTGTTATATCAGAGAACATCCTCCTTAGGACGAGTCTTTGTTAATGATTTAAACGAGATAAGCAGCCTTTCAATACCTTTTCTTTTTTCTTGCAAAAAATTCCAAATGTGTATATGTCTTCAAAGAACCTCCCTCAATTTACAGACTCACACTCTCGAACACAACTGTATCTATTCCACGTCAAAGTTACAATGTTAGTGCCTAAGAATGCCAGTACGGAAACAATAGTTTATTGCCCCCTCTTGCAGAGCTGACGTAGTTCTGATGTCATTCCATAGGGGCTTGGGTGACGTGAGAACAATGAGCACTGGAAAAACGTTTTGACTTTTATGATGCATAGAATTTTTACGATATCAAGCCATGATTGGTAGTAAATCACAAATAGGAGACCTTAAAGGCCATTGCACTTCCTGGTCTGGCCCAAGCTGACTGACACAGTCTGTTGAATAGTTTGTTGACGGAATTTGTAATTTCATTGTACAATGACAAGTTAGATTTGTGAAATTATTAAAATGAAGTGTTGTGCGTGCATTTTTTATGTGATGTTCTTTGGGACAGACTCACTTCCATTTGGTGCGTCATCATTCTTGTCAGTTGGTCTGGTCACAATGAAAATAAGTGCTTTGACGATAAGTGATGAGAGAGGTATCAATTGCGATAAAGGGTGCCCCAAAATGAGCAGTAAATTGTTGACAAAGCAGGAAAACAAACAATTTGACAGCTGATAGTTTGGGGTTAGTAAAAATGCAGTGTCATAATGTACAACTACAGTGGGTGGCATTAATATTCGGTTTTTTACTCGAATGTTTGAAAAATTACAACAAATGGTTTTTAACCCAACTTTTTCCTCCGCGGTAAGTTCCTTAATTTTCTTCGAGATTAGCAATTGTTTGAGTAAAAAACTCTTACTGGAGCAGAAACCGTAAAAAAGTTGAAACCTTGCAGATTATGATGTGGTACAGTAACTAGATTCAAATTGTTGGTTCTTAGGTTGTAGTAATCGGAGCTTCTATTCAGTTCATAGCCTGATTTAGAAAAAAATATCTTTAAGACCTTATAACAGTATAGATGTTTAAAGGAACAAATTTTAAGGCTTCTGAAAAGTCACAGACTATTAAAACGACGATTTTTGTTACAAATAAGACGAATAATGTGTTTTTGAGAAATTAGAAGTGGCTTCATTTTGTTGAAATGAGTTCCACCCCAGGAAACTAAACCATATTCGAGCCTAGAATGGGCAAACCCATAATAGATGCACTTAAGAAGATCTTGCGAACAGAATGATTTTAAAAAGTATAAATATCTGGTGGTGGCTGTAAGGGACTTTTTAAGCGCACTCGTATGGTCGGACCAAGATACACCAAGTTACTTAAACGAGCTAAACTCCAATTAATACCGAAATTATTCGAAGCTGTTGTTAAGAAAAAAATATATGCTGAAGTTCGAAACCAAATATCACAATTTCAACATGGCTTTGTGAGTGGAAGATCAACTTCGACCAATTTGGTTATATTTACAAACTTTTGCCTAAGTTCCATGGAAGCGAGACTACAAGTTGACTCCATATACACTGACTTCTCGAAGGCATTTGACCGTGTTCAACATAATAGCTAGAGATGATTGGTTTTCATTCTTAAATCTTGAAATGGAGAACTAGTTACCTTATAAATCGCAGACAGTTTGTAAAAATAGGAAATGATCTGTCAAATTTTCACTTTCTCTGGGGTACCTCAAGGTAGTCACCTCGGTCCTCTTCTGTTTCTTCTTTTTATTAACGATTTGCCTTCCTTTGTTTCCCATTCTAACTGCCATTTATACGCTGACGATTTAAAATTTTTTAAATCAGTGCGATCATTGGCCGATGCAATGGAGTTGCAAAATGATATCTCATCAGTACAGAATTGGTGCGATTTGATGGACTACATTTCAATACACCTAATTCTGTTTTTACACGAATTATTTTTACACGAATTTGAAATAACACGAGTAAATACGAAAAAATATTTCTATTTTTACACGACATAATTTGAAATAACACGAATACAAAAAAAACAAAATTACTTTTTTTACATGAATTATTGGATTTAACACGTTTTTTTTTCAATGAATTTTTTTCTACTTAAAATAATTCTGGTGTGTATTCTGAGTTATGTCTATGTATGCGTAATTTCTGTTTTACGGGAAATGCGGGATTCCCCGAATTATTGAAAAAGTAAAAATGTACATAATGTATTGTACACACAATTTAGTTCCTATTTGACAATTATAATTGAAAGATCGTTAGTTTTTGCTGATTTTTAACAAGTGCTAAGTAAAATAAAGTAGAAGCTCATATAATTTTGGTAGACCAATAACAGGTTAGTTTCAAATATTTAATTTTAGATTTTTGCATTTTTGATTAATAAAATATATTTTGGTAGCCACACGCCATGTTACATAATTCTCCTGCATTAAAAATGAGGAAAGCGATCAGCTTAGATACCAAAATCAAAATTTTAGATCAACTTGCAACGGGACAAGGCGCAACGGTTGTGGGAAAGAATTTCGGAATCCATGAAGCTACTGTAAGAACAATTAAAAAAAATGAAACTGCAATTAGAGCATCAGTATGTTCTGGAACAAAATTAAGTGCAAAGTCATCATCGTATGTAAGGGATGTTGTTAAAGAGAAAATGGAAAAAGCTTTGGTAATCTGGATAGAAGACAAATCCCAAAAGAGAATACCAGTAGACGGACTTGCTATCAAGCAGACAGCATTAAGAATCTATAAACGTATCCAGGAAATTGATCCAGATACATCATCTCAGTCAAAACAACATGCATTTTCCGCAAGTACTGGTTGGATGACTGGTTTTTTAAAAAGACACGCTCTCCACAATATAAAAATTAAGGGAGAAACTGCATCCGCTGATGAATTGGCTGCTAAAGAATTTCCCGAAAAACTAAAAAAAATTATTGAAGATGGAGAATATACTCCAGACCAAGTTTGGAATTTAGATGAAAGCGGCCTTTTTTGGAAGAGAATGCCTAGAAGAACTTATGTAGCAAAATCGCAGAAAACAGCCGGTGGTTTTAAAGTAGCAAAGGACCGTATTACGTTGTTGTTTTGTTCCAATGCTTCAGGAGAACGTATTCTTAAGCCACTCCTAGTACATCGTGCCTTAAGACCACGTTCCATGAAAAGTGTAGATTTCAATAAATTGCCTATACACTGGATGGCGAACAAAAAGGCTTGGGTAACCAGTGCAATTTTCACAGAGTGGTTTCAGAAGCACTTCATCCCAGAAGTTAGGCGCTACATGAAAGAAAAATGTCTCGAATTTAAAGTTCTTTTGATTCTAGACAATGCACCAGGCCATCCAGTTTTGGAGCACCCAAACGTACAATTTTGTTTTTTGCCGCCTAATACCACTTCCCTTATACAGCCACTAGACCAGGGGATAATTGCTACGTTTAAAACGTATTACATAAGAAGTTCATTTCATTATGTTGTAGAAAAACTTGATAATTATGAGGAATCATCAGTCATAGATGTATGGAAAAAAATTTCTATAATGGACTGCATTAATCAAATCAAGATCGCGTTAGATTTATTAAAGCCATCAACTTTGAACTCGTGTTGGAAAAATATTTGGCCAGAATGCGTAAAATGCAAAGATCCTGTTATCGATAATAACGCTGAACTTGCTGATATAATAACAATGGCAAATGCAATCGGTGGGGATGGATTCGATGACCTATCGTTAGCAGATGTAGAAGAATTGTTGGTAGATGAAAGCTTGAGCGAAAATGAAATTATAGATCTCACCCATGAGACTCGTTATGATAAAGAACATAGTGACAGTGACGAAAGAGATCGTCCAATTTTAAAAGCATCCCTAATTAAAGAAGGTCTTGATCTCGCTACAAAATTAGGTAGTCATTTTGAACAACATGATCATGACGAGGAACGAGCTGCCAAATTTCAACGTGAACTGAAATCATTAATGGCATCTTACAGGGAAGTTTATAATGGGTTAACGCGAAATAAAACTCAATCTAAGATAACTGATTTCGTTCAAAAATCTACTGATGTCCCAACACAGTCGGCTAGAAATGATAATGATCAACAAAATCATTCCAGTGATGGCAGTGATATTGTAGTCTTTCGCAAACGTTTGCGTTTATTATCAGACAGTGACAAGAAATAAAATTGTTTAATGTTTAAATTTTTCTTATGGTTGTACTTTATGTTATTTAAGTTTTTTGGCAATGAATTTCTGGTATTATTTTTTTTATGAAATCTAAATTTTAATTTATTTTATTATAATTTAGTTTATTTAATAAATGAAAACGAAAATAAATTCTTAAAATAACTACAACAATATTTTTTTTATATTATTTAGTCTAATTTTAACTTATTTTTTGAGGTCTAGAACCAATCTATTATTTTTGTACTTGGCCAGTATCTTTTTTTACACGAATTTCTCGGGAACCATTCTATCGTGTAAAAACAGAATTAGGTGTATTAGTAAATGCTCAGTTATGACATTTTTTAGAATTTTATCTCCTATAATCTATAATTATAAGATTGATAACACAGTCTTAACAAAAGTATGTTCGCATGAAGATCTAGGGGTTATATTCGACGTTCAACTGACTTTTTCTATGCACATAGACTATATTATTTCAAAGGCTAACTGCATGCTAGGATTCTTGTTTCGAAACTCAAACGACTTTCAAGACCCTTACACTCTTAAGTCTGTGTGTATGTTTCGTTAATTCGCTCTATATAAGAATACTGTTGTTTAATATGGAATCATTTATATAACAATAGCGCTATTCGTATTGAGAGAATAGAAAAAAGATTTACTAGGTTTGCTCTTCGAAAGATGTCGTGGAATTCAAATATGCCAGATTATAATGCTAGGTGTCAGCTTATCGATCTAAAGCAACTGCATGTAAGAAGGACTTATTATTCAGTTATTTTCGCTCATGACGTCATTACTGCTCACATTGATTGTCCGGTGCTACTTTCCATGTTCAGTGCTTACACCCCGTCTCGTTAACTGAGGCCTAGAGATTTCTTTTATGTTTCGAGGCATAGTACAAACTATGGGCAAAATGATGATATAACTAATGCTTGCATAAAATTCAACTTAGTTGCGAATGTTATAGACTTTAATTTTTTGAGTAGCAATTTACTCTAAATTACATTATAATTGTATGTTAAATTCTGCTTATACCAGGCATTATTATTAATAAGAAATGAAATGTTGTTAATATTATCAGTAGTCTTAAAAAAGCTCTGTACTTGAAAGACGGAAGAATAAATAAATAAATAAATAGATTTAACATTTTCTTTAACGAAGCAATTCTCAGAACATGCAAGGTACTCAAAATAAGTTTATGCGGGTGCTCCTGATTTACAAATATTTTTACTATGTAATGTAACAGTGGAAATAAAAAGTCCAACTCTCAACATGGATTAAAAAGCATCATCTTCGTTCTATCACTAATCACCAGATTATGCTGTTGGAATCAATGATCCAGAACTTCCGGGTCATGATTCATGTCAGCCATTAAGTTTAAAGGAGAGTTACACTGAAAAGCACATGCCATGCATTTATCTTACTACGAAAATTCTGAGAAAATAGTGAGTTTATAAATATTAAGAAAAGTATCGGTCGTAATACAGAGCCTTGAGGAACTCCTATGGAGATCTAAAAGAACTCATTAGCCTATATATTTTTACCCTGTTTCCTGTTAGACACCCTAAAACCACAATTGTATAATTTTACTAAAAGGATATTATGATCAACAGTATCAAAAGCTTTCGTAATATCAATGAAAAGAGCCGCAGATACATTTTTGCAGTTAAAACTGTCATGAATATTTGTGCAAAAATTTAAAAGAGCTCCTTCAATTGAAAAACCTGACCGAAACCAAAATTGGTACTTGCTGAAGAAATTATTTTTATCAAAGAATTTAATCATTCTATTCTTTATCGCTTTCTCAAAAATCTTCGCAAACACTGGAAGTAAAAAAAGAGACCTATAATTATTGATACCAGATTTTTCAGTCACCAGGAAAAATGCCACAGGAGATGCTTTTGTTAAAAATATTACAAAGAATATCGCAAATGTTTAGAGCTATTTTTTTTTAACGAAATTATTTGAAAAACAGTTTGTTTTTGAAGAGTTCGAGTTGTTCAAAGAGTTTAATAATAATAATAATAATATGGGTGGCGCTACAGTCCGAGGCGGACCTGGGCCTAGCTTCTCAGCAACCACTCGTGTTGTGCGTGCTATTGTTCTTTCACGAGTGGAAGGGACCTACAGTTTAATGCCGACTCCAGACAGCGAAGTTGAGAAGCTTTTTCTAGACAGGAATACTCTTTGAGCACTGTCAGTGACTCGAAAGAGGTGGAGCCGTGAATTATGATAGGTGGTAAATTCGGGCATCGAACCTGGCACCCTCTGCGTAGGAGTCGACGCACTTACCCACTACGCCACGGCGACCCTTTTCAAAGAGTTTATAATTTCGTTTCGGCTGTTTCGGCAAAGAAAGTGTGAGGAGTGCCGTTGCAATTAGAGGATTCAGAACAGCTTTCCGATACTACCTGAGTGCCAATCGAAGCGAAATACTCGTTGAATTTTTCAGCCAACTCTTTGGGGTCATTACTGGTGACATCGTTGCATTTAATACTATGAACAGGTGGGCTGACCGAAGATTTATTTTGAATTTCTTCAGCAAGTTGCCATTCTTATCTAGAATCACCACTATACTCACGGAACATGTTAGTATAAGAATTGTTTTGACACAGAATAACATCTTTTGAAATATCTTTACATAGTTGTTCATAAGCACATAAAATATTAATATTATTAGGATATTTCGTTTTTTTTTCTTGTATAGCTTATGATTATCTCTGTATGACCTAAGCTATGTGATCTGCTCCAGCGGTTGGACTCACGCTGCCTTAGTGGCTACCAGCTTCCCATAGATGTCCATGGGAAAAAAGCTGTAGCAATGTTTCCATGGCGGCTGAGGGGGTGGATCGCAATGCCTCTGTAATGCAGATACACGCTGATCTTTGAATACTGCTTATCGACTGTATTTGTCCTGGCCACCAAACAAGGATGCACGTACGTTAAGACCCCACCTAAACTTACATGTCATGATTATTAGTTGCAGTTACATGGCTGGCAGTGCTCCAAACGGATAATTCGATGAACTACGGCCATTTCTTCAGCTCTCAATTTTTTTCTTTTTGGAATATCACACTGACCCGTATACCCACTTGAGATCAGCGATGGGACTTTTGGAAAAAATGTCCCAGGCAGATGTCAACAAAACGTAATAGATTTCTATATTTTAAAATATCTTTAGCTGGTGCCGTGGCTAGCATGCCTCTTAATCGATCGCGGTCAAGTGCCCGTTGCTTCAACCCCCCGTATGTTCAGCTGATTGAGGTTCCTTTCCACCAGTTTGCGCCACCAGAGGCGCAGTCTTCCTTTACTGTGTTGCCACTCGGGGTTGGAGTCAAAGACTTTCCAGGCCATAGCGTGGGTGTCCATTTGGTCTATATGACCTATCCACGGGAGACGAGAGACCTGAACTCGTTTGACAAGATCGATGTAACTGCCCGTTCAGTCTCCACTTCCAAAACATGGGCAGTACATACGGGACCAAAGGTAATACGAAGAAAGCGATCCAGAATATCCTCGTCTATGATTCTGCGCCGTACAGTAAGACTGGGAGCACAAAGACTTTACAGCCGAATTTATTTAATATTTTCTATGTACAACTGAAAAAAGTAACTGTTTTTTTGTATTATACATCTGCTCTATATATTCAATAGTCATATTCAAGGTTCAAACTGATGCAATCAACCCTAAGGGTATTTTTTTTCGACTTCTCGAATAGGTCGCAAATTATCCGCACAAACTCAAGCTTTGTGTTATAATAACCGCTCATTCTGTTGAATGCTGTGATCGAGGCAACAAGCAGAAGGTTAGAGGATATTTCTGAGAAAATAAAATAAAAAAAAAACGAAAAACATCGGAAACTTCTATAAAAGAGCGAAATGTTATTTTAACACCCCTATTCTGGCAAACCTCAGTGATGTGTTTTAAGTCACAAGAGCATGGTGAGTCACAAATTGTGAGGTTTTCGTATTCTGAGCAAAAGCTCACAGCTTGTGAGCATCACAAGAACCGTCAAAATTGTGATGTTCTCATGAGCAGATCACAGGAAAAATAGCAACAAAAGTAAACAAACTGTCACACACAAGGAAAAATAAACAGATGTTGATTTTATTTTGGCGTTTAGCTCATCTGCGAATGCGGCCCAATAATTCTGCATCCTCTTCGGGTCAGTTGGGTCATTTTTGCCCAGAAGAAGATCGGGATTCATTTGCAAGAAATTCGTATAATTGTCCAACTGCTCCTGGGATGCACGCTGATATTTTCTTGTTCCCTGTTCGCTACGTTCTGATATTACTTTTCCAAAATCAAGTATTAGTAGCCCGCTCAGTAAGAAAAAAAAAAGCGCGAAAATAATAATTGTCAAAAAAAAAAAAAACAATTTTTGACATGGCAACGAATTCACCTCACCATGGTGAATATTCTTGTGTGTTTTCTTGTGAGGTTTTCGCCAGAATACCAAATAGCTGAAACCTCACAAGGTAGGCATCATAATTTTCGCCTCACTCGCATTCGTGCGTTGTGACCACATCATAACCAGAATAGGGGTGTACAGTTAGTTTGCGAATGCAAAACGTACCGAGAGACTGGTGAACTTGTTGGAAGATCCTATACCGTAGTTAGGGATGTTGTCCAGAAGTTCAGCAATGAGGCTTGTTTAGAAAATAAGAAAGGTGGGGGTCGAAAAAAAATATTATCGGAGGCAAATGAGAGGCATATTGTCAAGAAAATCAAGAAAAACCCTAAGACGCAGAGATGTCAGGAATCATTAAAAAAAAACCACTCGCTGTCGAAACAGTAAGGCGGACTTTAAGGTCAAATAATTTTAACGGTAGAGTTGCACGTCGCAAACCCTTTATTTCCAAAGTTAACAAAGAAAAAAGACTCGCCAAAGAGTATGTTAACAAGACTCTAGACTTTTGGAACACCGTTAATTTTAGTGACGAAAGCAAGTTTAGCTTGTTTGGCAATGACGGGAAGCAAAGGGTTTGACGAAAACCAAATACTGAGCTGAATGAAGCTAATCTTCAAGCGACGGTGAAACATGGCGGTGGTATGGTGTATGTCTGCGCGGGGGGTTGGTCAAATGGAGCTCATTGACTCTAGAATGAACCAAAGCGCTACTAAAATGGGTCTAGGGTCAAATTATGTCTTTCAACAAGACAACGACCCAAAGCACACTGCTCACAATGTCAAAATGTGGCCGCTTTTCAATGCTCGCTCGCAGCTCAAAACGCCTCCACAGTCACCCGACATCAACCCTATTGAACATTTGTGGGCTGAGCCATCAGCAGCAAAGTTTCTTTTTTTCTTTTACGCCCAGATTTTTGCAAGAATCTTGTCGGGAGTATGTCAAAACGACTAAGAGCCGTTATTGATGCTAAGGGTGGTGCAACTAGATACTGATGTGCCCCTCACCTACTTTATTTTATGTCTTTTTTCTTTTCTTTCTGTACGTTTAATTGAAGTCAGTTTGTTTATTTTCGTTTTTGCCTACTTGGTTTTATTAATATTTTTTTTGTACTAATTTTTAATCTTTTGCTAATTCAAAATTTTTTTAATTTTATTGAATAAATTTTTTCCCGACAAGCTAGTGGAATTTAGCTTAGTTCCTTAAATGAAGTCTTGCGCGAATAATTTTGTGAGGATGTGTATGCATAACTTGGTTCTTCGAGGGAGGGCTTTATTCCTCAATTCCCTTCCAAACTCGAATACACAACGATTGGGGAGTGTAATCCTTCACTATCTCCACCGTGGTACCTTTGCTCGCGCTAACTTCGGAGCCTAGGTAAACAAGTCTGCCTATCTATAATTGTTCAAGACGTCGGTGTAGGTGCACTTTTTCGTAGACGGCATGTACTTCGTCTTATCCACAATGACCTCAAGACCCATCTTAGCCGCTCCCTTCTTGATGCTCACGCCCCACTGACAGACCGGAACCCATCTGTGTCTAGTTTTCGGACACCTCAATCTCAATCCATAACTGCACCTGGCAGCTCCGTGATCATTCACCCACCAACCGGATCGATCACATTGCTGTCGACATCAGATAGTACTTCGGTATTCTTGAGCTAGGTTGGGGCACAGCTCTCACTCGGGTTGTAGCGTTACAATTGCATTTTCATCTTTTGTTTTAACTGTCCTCAGTAAATCAGGAACCATGCCGCCTCCTCTACTGTGTAATGCTGATGCCACAGGCTCGCCATTCTCTCCATTACCCTATACAGAGTCGTGAACGTTTTTTGGTCATCCAAAGAAACTGCTGCAAAGGGGCATGGTTTCCATTTCCAAAAACTTTGCCTGCACCTCTTTCACAGCATTTCCATTCATTCATCGCAGCTCCCATCTCCACAATCTCGACACTTCAGAAAGATTCGCACGATATCAACTATACGCTTCATTAAAATGCCAGCCGTACCCATCAGCAACGGTGCACAGGCCTACACACCTCTCCGAATGACGATTTCGGCTTTCCGTGTCGTGCCTCCTGCCTAATGAGGCGACAACGCCATCCCATAGACCAGCGAGCACACACAAAACCGACAGAGAGCTTGACTAAATTAGAAATATCGCAGTGGTTTCGTTAAAGCCAAAAAAAAAACCGAGAAGATAACACTCCCAAAAGCCCATCGCTCAGCTCATCCGAACCGAATAAAAGCCGAGCGCTGGCGCTGTGGCGGAGAAACAACTTTCAAAATTATCATACCACACTCCTCCTCGCATCAGGCAGACAGCAGCCCATTCCGCGTAACGTGTTCGTTAATTAATTTTCACCCTCGTATCGTCTTTCCGTGTACATGTGAAACCGGAGAATGGATTAATTTTTCCTATTAATTTCACATTACATTCACTCGATTTATCAACGTTTTCGCGGGCGGAGAGTGAGTGGCTGCCGCTTGCTTAATCTGCAGCCTATCATGTGATGTTGTGCATGGCACACATCACTGTACATGGCTGTGCGCATAACTCATCTGCAGCGAACTTGTGTACGTGGTGCGTTAAAAACATGTTTATCGAGTTTATGTTACTTCGTCGGGCATCTGCTTTGGCATGGTTTCCTTCTTGTTGATGTTGATGGGTAGCAAGCATATAAAGAAACTTTGGAGCAACAGTCTCCGATGGAAGTTTGTTGTGTGCTTTTTAAAAAGTGTCAGAACGATGTTAAAACGAAAAGGGAGTGTAGTCTTTAGATCGAATAAGATGAAAGTAAATTTATGTTCTAGAACCAGAACTCCACAAGGACTGAATGGCGTCCTGTTGTATTTTCTAGCCATGGTTCAAGAATTGATTAAACCAAAAAAGGCTACAATTGCACTGAGTGCATAGAAAGATATATAAAGGTTACAAAGTACACAGCGTGCCTGGAAGACCAATAACAGCATATTCATTGTTTGGCTGTCGACGAGGACTGTAACAGGATCAGGGAGGTTCTCAGGACTTGCATCTACTTGGTAGGAGTCTCATAGATGAACTAAGCCTGGCCTGGTTAAGCAATTGAATCACTACGAACATACATAGAAGATATAAATTTGGGTAGTAAACCATGAACCTGAGCACCTAAGGTCTTCCATATCTGCGCACAGGTTTCAGAACGAATTGGGCGAGGATGCACAGATGTTTTCACATCGCCTATAGATTGTGAACCCATTTGCTCGATTATGCTGACCATGCACGAAATGCATTCTTCAACAATCTTAAGGCGCTCCCCTATTGTGTACCTCTCCGTGGTTGAATTTGTCAAACACTGAGACAAAGAAAGTTAAGTTGGGCAAGAAAACTTGACCTCAAGGAGTGACTCACAATTAACATCGTGCATTATTGATCCGCCGAACACCACCTGGGGAAAAACGTCACAATCGATAGAAACAATTTTGGGATGGTGAAGGAGTTTGTCTACCTCGGGGCAAACGTGGACTCCACGAATGTCATCACTGTGGAGATCCGACGTAGAATCAACCGATGCTACTTCGGTTTTTCGAAACAGCTGGGTTCAATACTCCTTACTCGAATGACCAAGATCATGCTCTACCAAGCTCTTATTTTGCCAAGCGGAGCGGAGCTGATTCTTGGTGCCTTCAAAGGAATAATTCTATATCTGATATATGGCCCAGTCTGACAGGAAGGCGAATGGAGGAGAAGACACAACCGCGAACTCTACGAGCTGTTCCAGGATGTGGATGTAGTCCGGAAGGCAAAGATCCGTCGACTGCACTGGCGCGGCCACATCGAGCGCATGGACAACAATGCTCCAGCTAAGAGGGTCTTCGAATAATAACCACATGGTTCGAGAAGGAGAGGCAGGCTAAATCTCCGGTATAAAGACCAAGCGATCGCGGATTCAAGACAACTTGGTCTTGAGGACTGGAAGCAGCATGCCCAGCGGCGTCACTCATGGAAGGCTGCAATTGCTCAGGCTCAGACCCTCCATGGGCCGACTGCCTGATAATTAAGTATTATTGTTGGACCACCCCCTTTAAGGGACACATATCTTTACGACATGAAGATAGGATTATTCGTGTATTCAAGCCCCTTAACCATAGACCCCCTCTAAACCAGGGACGGTCATGTGTTTCGGAACAGAATTGACACTATTCGACTGTTTCGAAAGTCAGATTATTCATGAAATTTGGCCTATGTAGGAGGTAGTAAAAAATGCGAAAACAAAAAACTAGAAGTGAATTTTATGCGCCAATTTTCATAAATAATTTAGGTAAACCATCTTGACTAGGGGTAGGACTTCGTCTACCTCGGCTCGCAAGTGAACAGTACGAACAACACCAGTACCGGAATTAAACGCAGAATTACTCTTGCCAATTGCGGTTTCTTTGGGCAGTTGAGTAGTAGAGCCTTCTCTCGAAGGACCAAGCTAACACCATATACGACTATGATCATCCCTGTCCAGCTCCTGAGCAGTAGAGCCTTCTCTCGAAGGACCAAGCTGACTTTATACAAGACCTTGATCCTCCCAGTCCTGCTGCACGGCGCGGAGGCATGGACAATCTCGAAAGCGGATGAGGAAGCTCTTGGTCTTTTCGAGAGAAAAGTTCTGCGTTCAATCTCTGGTCCTGTCTGCGATGATGGTTATTGGAGAAGAAGGTTCAACCACGTACGGGCTGTACAGCGGCATGGGCCTAGTCAGGCGTCTACGGATTAAACGCCTAAGATGGCTGGGCCATGTAGAGCGCTTGGACAACTCGGCTTCGACTCCGAACCAGTGGGACAACGCAATAGAGGACGCCCGCGTCTAAGGTGGAGCACCCAGGTGGAGAAGGACCTCAATCGACTTGGTGTGCGCAGTTGGAGACAGCTGGCTAAAGACCGTGCCGGCTGGAGAGGCTTACTGGTTGAGGTCCAGGTCCACCCCGGACTGTAGCGAAGAAGAAGAAGCAGAAGCAGAAGAAGAAGAAGAAGAAGAATAAGAAGAAGAAGAAGAAGAAGAAGCAGAAGAATAAGAAGAAGAAGAATAAGAAGAAGAAGAAGAAGACACAGAAGAAGAAGCAGAAGCAGAAGCAGAAGAAGAAGAAGAAGAAGAAGAAGAAGAAGAAGAAGAAGAAGAAGAAGAAGCAGAAGAAGAAGAATAAGAAAAAGAAGAACAAGAAACCCTCTTGAACGGACACTCCTACCTATCAGACAATTATGCTGGGCCCGCACCTTTTCACTACATAGAATTTTCACCGATGGCTCGGAATTTGCTAGTGAATCTGACGAGAAGAGAGAGAAAGGAGATCAATGTGTCGTCGTTACCCTTATCGCCTTAATGCAAGATGAGCTTAACGTTGTATTGTCCGCAAGTGGCAGCAGAATCTACTGGGCTGCAGCAGCAGCTCTCGCATGCTCCACAAAGTTGATTAATGCTATTTTTTTATTCAAATTTAAAGTCCTTGTCATGTACATCAGACTTTGACAAACGAATGTTTCCTGATGTCGACAACGTCATCGCAGCAGCGGGATCTTTTTTAGGGCGACTTGGTGTGCTTGATGTGCTTTTCGAGAGGAGAGTGTGTTCGAAAAATAAGGAAGATGGGGGTTTACCTATCTGCGTAATGCTGTTGTAACAAACACACTCTGCCAAATGCTGGAGTCACGGGGTACACACTACTTTCTTCTGGGCACACTATCATCCATCTGCAGCTACTAATATCATCAACTTCTAAGCCAGCATCCTCCTCAGATCCTACTGCAATCCTAATTACCCAACAATGTTTAGCCGTCTGTAAATTTGTACGTGCCTTGATGTTGGTCGAAGGCGCGAAGGTCTACGTTAAGGATCTAAGCATCGGATTATAATTTCGATTGCCGAACAACTGCAGCGTCTTTTAGGCAGAAGCTACAGCCAGGAAGCTTTGTCTTCGCTAAAGAACAAACACGAACAGTCACTTTTAAGTGGAAGTTCTTTCCCTTGGACTTATGAATTCACAGCCAGATGGGCCAGTGTTTTTTTTTTTGTAGCTGACGAGTGACGAACTCACTAGTCAAGACATGAGCTCATCACTCTTTCCGGGGTGAGGTCTGCCTTCCATGCCTTTCGGATCTCTTGACATTTGAAACCAGTTCAGAGGCCTCATCACAATGGCACACTTCAAGTCCTAAACAATCAGATCATTTGTCATTGACTGACCCTCAGGATACTGATGGACGTTATCACTGTTTACTGGCGCCGTTGGAAAACACGGCATTAGATTGAGTCTAGCTACATAGACGGAGTTGCAGAGACGAGGAAGAGGAGGAAACAATCATGAACCTTCTGCCAAAGGTTCCCCAATCGCTCACGCAAGCTGGTTGGATGGATTTGTAATGCAAAGAGTTCTGCAGAAGCTGCAGGAATTTGGAGAATCCAAGATTACCTCTTCTCTTCGTGCACAGCTATCACTTCCAGTAGGAACTTAAATTAAGAGGCCTACTTGCAGACCCACAAGCCAGCTAGCAAGAACAAACTGGTCCCAAAGATATGAATTAGTCGATTCACGGGCTATCAAAATGGGCTTACTTATGACCTATGCGCGACTCCCACTATAACCTAACCTAACTTATAGAAATAGTGGGCCCCAGTGGTTTAGTGGGTTAGTGCGTCGACTCCTACGCAGAGGGTGCCAGGGTCGAATCCCCAATCTAGCCACTTTCATAATTCAGGGCTTCACCTCTTACGAGTCACTGACAGTGCTCAAAGAGTATTCCTGTCTAGAAAAAGCTTCCCAACGTGAGCCGGAGTCGGCATTAAACTGTAGGTCTCTTCCACTCGTGAAAGAACAATAGCACGCACAACGCGAGTGGTAGGTGAGAAGCTAGGCCCAGGTCCGCCTCATACTATCTAGCCACCCATATTATTATTATTATATTAACTTATAGAAACCCCCTTAGAATGCTATGATGTCTCCCAATCAAACACTCATCAAAGAAAATAGGTTTTTTGTTTCCAAACTATCCCAAAAAAAAAAACACACATTGAGTTGGCCAAAACTTGAACTCAGTCACTATTAACTCCAAGACTTCCCTTGCTTGCCGCCTGTCTCTTTACGAGGTGGCCAAGTACTTCAACATCCAACTTATGTGGGTGCCGGGACACTGTGACATTCCAGAGAATTGCAAAGCGGACGAACTCGCTAGAAAGGGCACAAACTCCGTGCTCCTCCCGGGTGGAGACCCACCCCCCACGCCTATCGCTATTATAAAACATCTGCTAAAGCTTGAAACGCTTGCTCAAACAAACCGCGGAGGGATATCTGGCACGGGGTGCCTCATTACCAAACAGTTCTGGCCTATGATCCAATTCCAATCTCAGATAACTTATTGGCTTTCTAACAGGGCATTGAGCCGTCGGAACTCCCGCCTCTAGACAGACTAGATCTTCCTTATAATGATCGTAAGTCCTTTCTAGGAGATCATAGAAGTCATCCTTGCTGTTGTCATCTTTGTCCTCTGTCGGGGCGTGGGCGCAAATCAGGCTGATGTTCCCGAATTTAGCCTTGATGCGGATTGTTATGAGGCGTTCGCTTTTACAGACAAAGCTTAAGACTTTTTGCCTAAGTCTGCCTCGAACAACAAATTCACATCCGAACAAGCGCCTCTCCCTGTTGCAATCACCGTAGTAGATGTCGCAGTTTCTCATCCTCTTCTTGCCCGGCCCATTCCACCGCACTTCCTGGATTGCGGTGATGTCTGCTTTGTAGCACTCCAGGGCCTTCGCGAGTTCTTCGACTGCATGTGGTCTGTTAAGGGACCTAACATTCCACGTGGAGAACCGAAAATCGTTGTCCTTGTATCGTTTGCTGGGGCCGTCTACATTAATTCCGTCCGTATTCGAGGCATTTGGTTGTCTCTGAACCATAGACTTTTTACGTGGTGAGGGAGTTAACCTCTCGCACAACCCTTAACTGGGAGGCCAGGCCCTATTCTTTAACCCTTCGGGTTTATCCGGTGTCGGTAACCTCGCTGAGGCTGTGAGCGCCGCCGTTATTCCTAAAACTATAGGAATCTTCCGCGGCCGTCTCAATTCCAAGGCCCCGACCCTTGAAAGAACCTTCTAGACCTGTGCTCCGATAATGTCCTAGTAGCTCTAGAAGGACTGCGCCTGGTGCGTAGCTCCTAGCTTGATCAGATTAAGCAGGCTAAACCCCAGATCTGTTATTGGCGTTTTAACAGGGCATTCTGACATCGTAACTCATGCCTCTAGACTAGGCCTTCCCTATAATGATTTCTGTAGAAGCTGCATGGACGAGAATGAGGAAGAAACCATCGAACACTTGCTATGTAGATGCAGTGCTCCCACATCCCTTAGATTCCGAGACTATTTGCTTTGTTAATCTTGTAATTATAGGTTAGGTTAGGGTGATTGTTGCTGTTGTGGCCCACTTAGATCCTGGGTGGATCCCTTGTGCTATCACTACCCGGTGCGGAATTGACTTTAAATAGCCTGTCAGTCCGCACATGGACAATTATGTGTATCATGGTCACGTGTAGTTCAAATGTTAGGATAGGATAAACCTTATAAATTTTTCAACATAAAACTACAGGAGTTACAGAGGAATTAGTAATCTATGCTGATCTCAGCCCTCTTCTTCGCTTTATCAAAAGATGCGGAAAAGGTGCCCTTATTCCGCGTGGTAACACAATGAGCCTTCGCTTGGCCTAAGTGTGTCTGCTGTCCTTCTGCGCGGCAGTCAGCCACCTCAACCTAACCTAACCTGACCAAAACTTAAGTGTGAATGTGTATAGTATTAGTATGTACATTTTCCATATCAGTGTCGTTCAACCCACGGCAGCCACTGTGTTTACGTTGTTGACGTGTGTGTATTCTCTTAATCACCGTGTCGATTAGTGCTTCTGCTGCGGTAACTTTTTTTTTATGAATCTACAGATAAAGCATAAAAGAAAATCTGACATCGTCTTGTAATTATAAAAATTAACATCTTCCTCTTTCTTTCTTTTTTTTTCTCTTCCAGATGAACGTGGAGCGGTGGTTTCTATTAGAAGATGGAAAAAAAAGGCAGCACACAGAATTTGTGCGTGGTTGTTGCTTTTGGATACAATCTGAGGTTGCGCTGCTTAGGCGTGTTTGCTCTGTGTGATAAAACACCCGTGATATGTACTTC
Organism: Eristalis intricaria; assembly: GCA_964034865.1. NCBI lineage: Eukaryota > Metazoa > Arthropoda > Insecta > Diptera > Syrphidae > Eristalis > Eristalis intricaria. The sequence continues at coordinate 25,963,050 of OZ035873.1, read as the reverse complement.
CTCTGCTTGTTGGCTGGTTTAGATAAATATTTAAGTGTGTCGAATGGGTGGACGGGGACATTTTTTCCTAAACACACTCCAGATCATCCAAACATTTACATGTAGAAAAGTTGTAGCAGTAAGAGATGAGGGATGGGTGATGAGGTGAGCATTTTCTTTGCATTTTGGAGGAAATCCTCCATCTGGTGTGAGTAAAAATTTAATTCGTTCAGCTTAACGAATCCTCACCGCTCAGATATTTTGACAACTGAGTCTCTCCTCCGTTTTAGTGTGAATAAGATGGAATGAATGGAGAGCTTACTTTTGGAAGTTGAGTGTGCATAGGAGGTTACTTCGAGAGAGAAAAAAGTGAAAACAATTTGAAATAACAGAAAATACTGCGTCGGAAGAGGAATATTCCACAGATTAAACCTTAATTCTAAAAAAAAGTGAAGGCTGGAAAATACGATAACGATTGCATCAAGGATTAACAATTTTCAGTGCTTGCTGGAAAAAAACCAAACTTCAGACATGAAAAATAAAAAGCAATCTGCGTTGAAAGTTATGGAAGAAGAAATAAAAAAATCCATGTTTTTAATTTGAACATCTCGCAAATAAGGAAAAATTTGAAAACATGATAAGAAAAAGCCGGGCAATCTTCCCATTCCATTAAAAGACCAAAACCAATCAAAGGTATGGTACAGCCACCGGTTTCTAAAGGAAGTGAGTACTTAACCATTCCATGTTATCAAATTCGAATCTATACACGTTCTTGAAATTATCCCCTGTATCCCTGAAAGGACACGAGTTATAATTCTTCTTATTTTTCGCGTTTGTATGTTTAAAAACATTGCGCATACTTTGCAGCCACCTTTACCCGACTTTGCACTCACCCTTAAACGCCAAGAACTCTAGTTTTCAAACATCAACTGAAGGGAGGGTACCTACTTTAAGGCAATTTTTCATTCACACCAAAATGAGTACTTCTTTTAACGAAAATACTCTCGACTTGTGTGTTCTTACTCGGTGTCTTTTCTCAGTTTTTATTCCACCTGCTATGCAATTGCTCAGCCCAAGTAAAAAAGAAAAAGGGCATTTCCTAGGAAATCACTTCTTCAAATTGAAAAATCTCCTCAGATTCGTATGTGGATCTGGATGGTTTTGTGACTGAAAGTAAGACACACTGCAGTCAATTATTCCCTTATACAATGGAGCCGGGGTAAAAGGCCTTCACGGCACCCAACAATTATTTGATGCTGCACAGTACAGCCAGATTAACAAAGAAATGGGCCCCCAGAGGTCTGAATCTACGGGATGAGAGAGCACTGAAGCTACATAGCATGTGTTCGATGCTACATAGCCAGAACGTGAAGTAGCTTGTCCAGGAAACGTGAGTGTTGATATAAATCACATGTCTTCCACATCTCTGCCTTCGATTTGAAGCCAAACATATTTGCTTAACAATTGCCTATGCATGGAGCTTTCCATATTTCTGTGAAGACTATGTTCTTCAATTCAGACCGCAAACTGATCTGGTCCCCCCGATGACGGTCAGTCTTCTTACTCTGACAAAAATATTATCCAGGGGCCACTGGTTTTGGCTTTGTGAGCTTTTATGCTCCATCTGCTTCTCTCTCAATTGAAAATGGTATTGGTCCAAGTCTTCACAACCCAAAGCCCATTGCACCAGCCTTTAAGCCTTTTTTCACAGAAATGGATGTATATTCAACCTCGGTGAGGGAGCATAGCTTGATCACATAGATGAAGTAATTGTTTTCTTCTCTTTTTGTTACAACTTCTTCCACGCCCTTCACAAGCATATCATCTCGAATCAGGCTAGACAATTCCTTGGACAAGATTTTTTTTTCTATGAGCTCATTCGTTCACTGCCTCTCACTCTTTTCCCGTGGAAGTTATCAATAGGGCGACTAACGCATCTTGATATTTCGAGTGGTTTCGGCAATTCGAAAATTTGCGCAGCTCGTTCCGCACTCACAAATGCAACGTTATTTCAGCGCCCCGATTCAATTCTTTTTAACGCCTAATCCATGTTAATATTTTGCAAGCTAAGGCCGAGAAGTTTTGAACGATAAGCGCTTGAAATTGTGTAACAGAACTTTGGCAGGGAAAATGACAGTATCTCTAACGTCAACAGTTCTCTCAGTGTCGTTAGGTTTGCTTGGTTACGAAATGAATCGGTCCCAGCGAATCGATCGAAGGCAAAAATTTAACAACTAATAAAGTCATCGGTGATTTTCGTTAAGTTTCGTTCACTTTAGACTACTTTTAAGAACTGAATAGTGAATCCCTATGAATCGAGCGAATGCGCAGAAATTACACATTGTCACGAATGAGAACTTCGCAACGTTCGTTAAGTTTCGTTAACTTTTTTTTCTTCTTGAGTAAATCGGGTGGTGTCTATGAATAAAGCGAATGTACAAAAATGACAGATTGTAAACCACTTCGATGGTTTTCGTTAAGTTTCGTAAATCGTTAAATGATAGCGAAATGAATAGCCCTCTTCGAACCAGGGCAATGCACAGATTTGACACATTGCGACAAATAACCACTTCGATGGGTTTCGTTAAGTTTCGTTCATTAATGCTAACTTAAATGACAGCGAAATGAAAAGCTCTCTTAAAACCTATCCAATGCACAGATTTGACACATTATGACGAATAACCACTTCGATGGGTTTCGTTAAGTTTCATTCATCAATGCTAACTTAAATGACAGCGAAATGAATATCTCTCTTCGTACCGAGCCAATGCACAGATTTGACACATTGCGACAAATAACCACTTTACTGAGTTTCGTTAAGTTTCGTTCATTAATGCAAACTTATATGACAGCGAAATGAAAAGTTCTCTTAAAACCTAGCCAATGCACAGATTTGACAAATTATGACGAACAACCACTTTACTGAATTTCGTTAAGTTTCGTTAATTTTTCCTTAATCAAATGACAGCCAAGTGAATCGGGTCCCATGATCGTAATTGGAATTTTGACTACTTTTCTCTTGGACAAAAGATTTCTCAGAGCTCAAATCTATGGCTGACCCAATCGAGACCTGAATCCCATCAAGCACTACAAAGACTCATGAAGAGGAAAAAGACGCAGTTCTCACCGAGTCATAGTCAACACTGCCCCATTTAATGTTCCTTTTCATTTGCCATTAGAAAATGTGACGACGACACTTATCGTAAAAACACCGCAATAAAATCAATTTTCTTTTACAACTTCCCGACAACCTTTCAGTTATGGCATTCAACGGCTCTTTGTACGCTACATTTTAATAAACTACGATCCACACACAACACAGAGAAAAAAAGAATCCACCTTTTTATGTGCCATTTCAATCGTGAGCAGTTTCTTCGACGTAATATCCTTTGCGAAGTCACACAATGACTGACGTCCTTAGAGCGAAACGACATAACCACCATTTGCGTATAAGACGACCGCGCAGTCCCTATTCCCATAAACATTTCCTTGAAGTATCACACCGAGTGAATGAACAAAGAGGCGCACCCAAACGAAAACACACGCACACATAGTCCAGTTGGTGGTTACGAGAAAGGAATGAAGGTCTGAAAGGGTTTCCCCCTTTGTTAGGGAAGTTCATTCATTCAGCAGTGGTTTTTGCTTTGTGTTACTTTTGCCATTCTTCGCCGTGTCCTGCGATGGAAGGGGGCAGGGGTTGTGTAAGAAATTACGTGTGTTCTCAAGGATTCGTTTGATATTGTAGCCATGTGATTTGAATTGAAATGCTTTGTTCTGTTGCTTGGCGGGTGGCGTTTTAGTTTTTTTTTTTTTTTGTGTAATGCACTGCTGAGCTGTTGTTCGTGTAATGATTGCTTGAGAATGTCTTAACAAGCAGTTCCATTAGAGGGATTTTTTGTAAACAGGGATTTGGACCCTTTATGTAAGTTTGACGTGTTGTGTGAACGGCTCTACTCGTTGGTCTTCTCACTGCCAACACAAAAGATCTTCTAAAATATGTACGTTTTGTCCGACCGATTGACGATAAATAAGAGGCATGATCTGCAAATGACGGTACAGCTGGTAGCACACTAGGATGAAATAACACAAGTCTCTGTGTCGCAAGTGAGGCGTTAGCTATCACGAAGGAGGCTATATCGGCTAAACGAGGTTAAAACGAAGTAGAATGTTGGAAAGGACATTAAAAACGTCACAATAGGGAACCATAATTTTGAGGAAGTCAATAACTTGGACTAACGTGGCTGCGTGATGAGCATATCATCAGTACAGAGCCTGACGCAGAATGTCTGCTGTCTACAGCTATATCCTTTCTGAGAGGATTAAGCTGACTCTAATAGGAGTTATTGTGTCAGTACTGCTGAACGAAGCAGAAGCAAGTTGAATATCTTGGTCAGGGTCGGCAAGGACTCATCTATCCAATACTGCTGCACAAAAGCCATATGATCTAATTCTGCAGAAGCTGCGGCGACGAAGATGAGGAAGAACTTCACTGCTACAACTTCTTCTCATGGATATCTATGGGATGCTGGTAGCTACCAAGGCAGCGTTAAGGCTACTTACCATGCAGTCGCGTTGATTGCTTTTAACAGTATTTGCAGAGAGAGAATATCACAGTTTGAAAGTAGTTCACAGCCATAGGTAAAAAGAGAAGTGGACAGAAAAAGCCGGGCTGGACGTTATCCCGTCCAAAAGAGCTCGTACTATTCACAAGAAGACGTTTCAAACCTCCGATAGAGCCCACTAAGCTGAAGAAGTAACTCAGCTTCACTAGTCAGGCCAAATACTTAGGAGTAATCTTAGACAGCAAGTTAAGCTGGAAACCAAACATTAAGGAACGTATTAAGAAGGCAGCTGTTTACACATGTAAGATAGTCCTTGGCCCCACATGAGGAATTTAACCAAGAATGGCTCACACTGGATGTAAACATTGGTACACCTTCTTTCCATGAACATGTATGAGAAGCCGGCGAAACGAAAAAAGCTACGGGAGTGCAACCGCTGGAACAGATCACATAGCTTAGGTCATACCAACGCTTACAGATTATACAGCACCCGCTTTAGACTTCGAGTTTGGGTTCAAAACTCTCATCCCAGACAGAGAAGATTGGGCAAAGGATCTGGTAAGAAAACTAGGCTACCTGCAGATCTACACAGATGGCTCAAAAACAGACGAGGGCACCGAACTAGGAGTATTCGGTTGACATGTCCTTTTCCCTGTCTCTTCGACTCTACACGACCTTTGTAGTGTATTCCAGGCAGAAGTTAAAGCTATCTAGGAGGCCGCCCGCTTACTATCGATGAACCTGATAGACGGGCTATCCATCGCCATCTACATAGATAGTCGGCGGCCATATAGCCTCTGGATACACAATCAATTAAATCGAAGATGGTAAAACTTTGCCGTCTATCTCTTAGGGAGGTAGCGGTCAGATGCAACCTAACCCTATGCTGGGTCCCTGGGCATAGCATAACGAAGGGCCGACGTGTAAGCAAGAATAGGGGTGGGACTGCCACTATCACTTGAGTGGTCAATCAGTGGTAGTAGTCTGACACTAGCGGCCGCCTACCTAACCTAACCTGTAGTGTAATAAGGAACGTAGTTGGCATTATCACCAGCCACAGCCTTGATATCCATGCCAGAAGAATGGGAGCCCTCCACAACGACTACCAAACTACTAGAAGCTGTAGAGACGAGGAGGAGGAAGGAAATACACTTCACCTCCTCGACACTTGTCCAGCCCATGAAAAAACTAGAAACGATATACTAGGCAACTACTTTTGCAGTAACCTTGAGGAACTGTCACACTTAAAGATACAAGACATAGCTAAGTTTATCAGGAAAACTAATTGGCTGTAAATCAGCACTGGAGTGGACTTGGCAAAGTAGGCTACTAGAATACCATTAGCCAGTCTCCAGGTTTCATCTTCATCTTCGTTCGTGTAGTCCCTTTTTAAAAGGATGGCAAAAAGGATCCAACCAGGATCTAACTGGGCTACAGTGGTGGCAATCACCCAAACCAAACCATGAGGAAGAAACCATTGTACACTTGCTATGCAACTGCAATGATCTCTCATCGCGTAGATTTAGAGAGCATACTATTTTGATAGCCTGGCTGAGCTAAGCAGCTCAAAGTCAGCAATCTGTTTCGCATTATCAAAAGCACTAACTGGTTTGCGGAACAGGTACTCATTGATCCACGTGGTAGCACAATGAGCTGACTATGCTGGCCCAAGTGTGACTGCTGTCCGTGCGCGTAGAGCAGTCAGCCACTTCAACCTAACCTAACCTGCTATATGATGGGGGCTTTACTTTTTTTTTTTGGAAAACGAACCATTGGACGTCAAAACTAACTTATGGTACCCATTCGGTGGATAGACGAGGTGGGGCCACGTCGCACTTAGGTCCAGTTGGACCCATTGTGATGGTACCCCTTGCCAAGCCCTCTGTTTTTGTTTGAAGTCATAAAAGTCCATGCCCTGCAGGGGGCATATTTTTCCCTCTCAAGCCACTCAATTCAATGCGGCCAACGTTCTCATTCAGCTTGGGTCACCGCCGCCTCGGGCAATTAATATTCTTTTGCATTCAATTGCAGTAACCACAGAGCGCAGCACAAGGCTAAATGTGATGGAAATTCTTTCAGAAATCGTCTGCTTCTGTCACCCGACACACATCCTTCACCACTTCGCATCCTGCTGTGACATTTTCTTACGTCTTAGCTGCTCCTTCAAAGTAGCTGTACTCAGGGTTCCATCCAAAAGCGCGTTAACTCAAGTTATGTGCATACATTATCGTCGTGCTTCGTTCTCCTTCTAGATTTCAATTCTGTCATCCTCTGCAACGGAGGCGCGACGAGATGTGACGCTGGCATGTGTCACGTTGCATGTGCACACTCGAGTCACGTTTGAGTATTATTTTTATATCAAATTCAGGATATTATATGCATCGTAACCCAGAGTGGTGGTGGTGCGCGCAAGGCTCTCCTCAGAAAGAAGCAAAAGCACTGAGGGCGGCCCCCAGCGTCAGAATCTCATCTTTTTCATCGGCATCCATCCTCGTTTTCGCGGTAAGTGAATGCAATGTATATCCAGAAATTAGCTCTGGGGTTCACTGGGGTGGTAGTCATGTCATAACCCCCTTCCAGCTGAAAAGAAAGTGAAGCATGCTCCGGCGTGTGTGGGTGGGGCACTGAATGGATCTTATTTTCAATTCAATTAGCTGACTTTTGCGCTATGTCCTCTTGAGCTGGCGTTCGCCCACCACACACGCACACACTCGACGGGCCGGGATTTTGGGTCATGCCATGAATAATCATCTCGTTTGTGGAGCTCCGAAAATAGACTCAAAGGAAACGGGGATCAATTTGAGGGCAGCGGGAAATGGGGATAAACAGCATTCGGAAATGAATTGAATCAAAAAGATTGCCATTTTATTGTTTCCTTCGCCGCCCGTGCCCCGCCCCCGTGACAGAAATGCCAATTATGACAAGAATAACTCGTGGCTGGGGAATTTTCAATTTCCACTCGAAGTGGTTTCCGATTGTCTGAATTCATGGTGGGCACTGTACGGGTGGTGGTTTAAGGAGGAGCGTGTGCTCTTTGGGGAGTCAGTGATTTTTTTCTGAATCATGTGGTTTTGCAATGTAATGTCTTGGGGAGTTGTGAAGAAGATGGTGTGACAACTCAGCACTTTCCACCCAAATCTCCGTAATTTCCGACTTGTTATCTAAAATGTATCGGCGGGTGTCGTGGTGGACGATAACTGCTTTCCCTGTTCAACTTGAAAGGAGTTCTTTGTGACATCTGAGTCATGGGCAGAGAGTTTGGAAAATAATCGTTTGCTCAGTTTCTGAGGTGCTAATACTGTCTCTTCTCTTGTCGCAGAGTCGCAGTCGATTCTGAGAATTTGGAAGAACTATGCCTGCAAAATGCTAAAAGGCGATGAGGACAGACAGAATGTTCCCAATCAATTTGGACGATGATCGACGAGAATTCCGTCCCCCCGGCTTAGACGAGGTCAAGAGAGCAATGTCAAGGCTGAAGTCTAATAAAGCCGCCGCCGGTACGCCTGGAGATGATCTCGTTGGGCACATGCACCAGCTCATCTCTAAGATATGGTCGGAGGAAAAGCATGCCCGATGAGTGGAATCTCAGCATCGTTTGCCCGATCCACAAGAAAGGAGACCCCTCCGACTGCACCAACTATAGAGGGATAAGTCTCCTGAACATCGCCTATAAGATCCTCTCTGCCGTTTTGTGTACTCGCCTGAAGCCGTTTATAAATAACCAGCCAGGGAAGTCCACCATCGACCAGATTTTGACACTACGGCAGATCCTGGAAAAGACCCAACAAGAGATCCAGATCGACACCCACAACCTTTTTGTCGATTTCAAGGCCGCATATGACAGCGTGCATAGGGATGAACTATACAACGCGATGTCTAGTTTTGTCATTCCTGCCAAGCTCGTCTGGTTGTGCAGGATGACGATGGAGACTTCTCGCTGCTCCATCAAGGTCGGTAACGAACTCACCGAGACCTTCAATGTCTTAGACAAAGTGACGCGGTGTCATGTGACTTCTTTAACTTCATCCTGGAGAAGATCGTGCAAGATTCACACGCCAACACCAGACGCACGAACTTCCAGAAGTCCGTACTACTGCTAGCATACGCGGATGACATTGACGTGATTGGCAGAACACACTTAGCCGTCAATGAGGCGTTTGCTGGCATTGAGGGCGTCACAATTGGCAGCCATAACTTCGAGGTAGTCAAGGAATTCGTCTCCCTCGGCTCCGTAATAAATAGTACAAAGAACATCAGTACCGAAATCAAACGCAGAGCTACTATTGCCAACCGATGTTTCTATGGGCTCAAGAGGCGATTGAATAGTAGAGCCATCTCTCGAAGGACCAAGCTGACTTTATACAAGACCTTGATCATCCCAGTCCTGCTTTACGACGCGAAGGCTTGGACAATCAAAGTGGTTGAGGAATCCCTTGGTCTCTTCGAGAGAAATGCTCTGCGTGCGATCTTTGGTCCTGTTTGGGTTGACGGTTTCTGGAGGAGAAGATTCAACCACGAACTGTACGGGGTGTACAGCGACATGAGCCTAGTCAGGCGTCTTCGGTTCCAACGCCTAAGATGGCTAGCCCATGTAGAGCGCATGGACAACTCAGCTCCGACCCGAAGAGGCTTCGACTCCGAACTCGAGGGACAAGGAAACAGAGGATGCCCGGCTTTTAGGACCTCAACAACTTGGCGTGCGACACTGGCGGCAGCTATCCAGATACCGTACTCGTTGGGAGGCTTGGTAGTTGAGGCCCAGGTCCACCCCGGACTGAAGCGCCAAGTAAAGAAGAAAAATAGTTCTCTTCACATCTTTGCTCTTCAACTAGATGGGAGACTGCAGTCACGTTTAGTGAAACATCTTGTTGCTGTCAGCTGCCTTAGGTTAGGTTAGGTTAGGTAGTTGGGCTGCTAGTGCATTCACCAGCACACTTAGACCATATTGGTCTATTGTGATACCCATAGTCAGCCAGTCAGATAGTGCCGTTAATTTGATCCCAACGGCAAATGGTGAGTGGACCAGATTTGAAAACCAGATAAAAGCGTATTAACTTTATTGTCACTGGGATTCGAACCGGGGACACCGCTAACACTCTACCAACTGCGCCATCCAGTCGTGTTTAAGTGGAACTCTTTGTTCTACCATAAAAAAAAAAACTAAAAATAAACTTTCCATCCATTATGCGAGGGTATGTTACGAAACACCTTTTTCATATTTTTCCTGAAATTTAAGGCGAACTCTTTTCTTACTGTTTCTTACATTCTTTTACTGAGTTATGGTACTTTGAATTTTTAACAATTAATGTAAGCGGCGGGGCGATGCCCAAATGGGATAGAGTAGAAGAATGAGTATGAAATGAGGTTTTAAATCTTCACTAGAAATTATAAAATGGTCCCCTTCGACTAGTGATGTGTCAACTCGAGTTGATAAACCGAGTCACCCCGAGTTACATCCAAACCGATTTGAACCGAGCTCAATTTATGTCAAACTGAGTTGCCGAAACAAAAGAGCAAACGGTTCGATTTGATGTGAGTGGAAATACATTCGCTTTCGGTTTGATAAAAAATCGAATGACCACATTGTTCTTATACAAATCGAGTTGTACTGCTCGGTTCAATGCATAGTTTGGAGTTCAGTATTGTTTAGTGCATATTGGTTTATCTGGTCTTCTGCTGTTTATTTTTGCACATACACACCATGTTGTCTCAATCACAAACCACGTGAATACAGGATTTATATTCTTTATATAATAAAATTCGTTAGGTTAGGTTAGGTAGGGCGGCTGCTAGTGCAGTCACCATCACACTTAGACCATATTGGTCCATTGTGGTCAGACTATACCACTGATTGACCACTCCAGTGATAGTGCCACCAGTGTAGCAGCCCTTATAACGAATTCAGGCACTCTTCTAAGAAAAATAAACATGTAAAAGGGACTACCGGTGCGCGAGCAGTGAACATGGATAAAGATCACTCTTGTGTAGTTTGCAAAGCGATACGGACGTTCTTATAATAAAGTAATAAAGTTGATCGTTAAGTGTTTTATTATTGCTATTTTCTATCGGTTAAGCCAGTGATAATTAGATCCCAACGGCAAATGGTGACTGGACCAGATTTGAAAACCAGATAAAAGCGTAATAACTTTGCTGTCACTGGGATTCGAACCGGGGACCCCGCTAACCAGGGGCAGGCACTCTACCAACTGCGCCACCCAATCGTCTCTAATGAAATTCGTTATTACGAGAGTGTTTGACAAATTTATTCGTTATGAAAATCTATATTTTGTATAAGCTGTTATAGGTCGTGCTAGCGGATCTCAAAAATTCGTTAAATCGAGGAAATCGTTATATTGACGTCCGTTAAATCAATTTTGTGCCATGTTCGAATCCCCAATCTGCCAACTATGATAATTCACAGCTTCCACCTCTTTCGAGTTACAGACAATGCTGAAAGAGTATGACTGTCTGGAAATAGCTCTACTTCGCCGTTCGGAGTCGGCATTAAACTTTAGGTCCCATTCACTCGTGAAAGAACAATAGCACGCACAACACGAGTGGTTGCTGAGAAGCTAGGCCCAGGTCAGCCCTTGGACTGTCGCGCCACCAATATTATATTATTACATCAAATTTGCACTGTACTCTGTATGGTGAGTGAACTATAGGAATAGTGTACCAAGTTCGAGTCAGTTTGATGATCAATAAATTAAATAATTTTGTCTGCCTCTTGGAAGATGATTAGGGATCATTGAAAATGACTTCTGTGAAGTCTGAAGCTGCACGAGCTCATATCCAGCTCTGTTTTCTGGTAGGTACTTAAGCCCGAAAGCTCACCCTATCAACGACTCAAGCGATTTATGTGGAACACCCATCGCTTACTTATGGATGTGGTATCATCGCGTGTGAAACGAATGGTTTCAAACAGTCAACTGATCACCTGCTATTGTGCAAGATGTACCTTACTCTGAAAGGTTTGAGCGAATTGTATGAATTCTGTTCCAACATTTGTGAGGACTGTTTTAAACAGCTATTAGTGCCTATGCACGGGATGTGGGTTGGAGTGGCGGCTGTTAAAAAAGCAGGCAGAGTTAAAAAAGCCATCAAAGACAATAAGAAGACCTTCAGGCGCTGGATTCTCTTGGAGGACTGATGCGGGGGCAACTCGCAAAGTGGCTTTGCGACCAGTTAAAAAGCACTCCTGAAAGGACTTCCGCCAGAGGCATACATCGATGAGCGAAAAGTTTCTCTCTTCAGTCTCTATACACAAACTATAATAGTTGTGTTCGGTTAAACGGGGCTAAATCAACCGTGGGCGTTGGACTTCGACTGGGTGCTTCTTGGCAGCTCTCCTTTTTATACTACATATGGACTTGGTGTTGCCGACGCAAGGAATTTTAGAAAAAAACTGAAACAGAAAAAGAAAAATACCAGGACAACTGCTAAGAAAATAAGTGGTGAACTTCTCATCCAGACACAAACCACCCAATTCCCGGGAAACGATCTTATCGGACAAGTCTTATTCCCAAAAAACAAAAAGGCTTTAGCCAGCATTGTCTTTTAACACTACTTCTATGTCCACCTGTTGGCCATTTCGAAGGACAAACATAAATAAAGCTCAGCATCAAATATCTTGAATCGCGGAAGCTTCTTAATGACCGACAATATGGTTTCAGCAGCGATAGGTCCAAAAGTGGAACCAGTCTTTGCACAATGCAGGCGAAAGAAAGATCGTTACGATTGATATTTCTGAAGCATTTGACAGAGTTTGGCATCAAGCTCTCTTGTCGAAAATGCGTGCCTATGGTATCGATTAATCTCTTCTTCTATGGATTAGAAATTACCTTTCGAACCGTTCAATTCAAGTTGTTTTGGATGGGTTCAAGTCTGATGTCCACCAAATAAATGCTGGTGTTCCAGAAGGCTCAGTTCTGTCTCCTACACTCTTTCGCATTTTTCTAAATGATCTCTTGTCTGCTGCTTCTAATCCTATCCATTCCTTCGCTGATGACAGAACCCTCATATTGGTTCCAAGACTCACGACCTTCGGCTGTAGAATTGGAACGTATAAGCGTATGTTAAGCACGTTGAATTCCGATCTTGACAGCATAATTAACTGGGGAAAAAACAATAGAGTGGAATTCAATGCTTCAAAAACTCAATGCTGTCTGCTGTCACTCAAGCGAACCCTTGATAATCAGCCATTATCCATGAATGGCGCTTGTGTCGATGAAACCGGCAATAACTTTCCATCCTTGGTATGCGTATGAAGACAACACTTAGTTGGAACGATCACGTATTTGAGGTCGCCAAAAATGCTGCGAAATATTTAGGTTTCCTTAATCGATGCAAGAAATATTTAACCCCTTCTGATTTGGCTTTAATTTATGAGGCGTACATCCGTCCCAAGCTTGAGTACAACGCTCATTTCTGGTCTGGTGCCCCCAAAACCACCCTGCACCTACGTGATTGAATCCAAAAGCGAGCGATAAAACTTATGGAAGACAATAAAACCGCAGAGTCATTAGACTCGCTTGAACATCGACATACCGTCTCTTCTTTGTCCGTCGCCATTTTAACAAACGATGCTCAAGTGAGGTAGCCAACTGCATTCCTCCTCTCCATGAATTCACCCGCAATACCCGTCTCACCAGGAATGCCCATCAGAATATCCTTAAGCCTACTTTCGGACGGACAGTTAAATTCAGAGACTCGTTCTTCAGCCGCACTACACGAATATGGAATGCTCTTCCCAGCCTAATATTTCCCACAGACTACAACTCGCAGATATTTAAGACCAATGTGCACAGGTACCTCCTCTCCCTTTCTCCCTCTATACCTTCGGCCAATGTTGTGTCTTGACCCCGGACACATAAGGGTATTAGCAATACCTTGAGCACGGGCAAATTGTACAAAAAAAATAAAATTGAATAGATCAGACGGACAATGGACTGAGGAAATAATTGGGGCCGGGGTATTTCGACCCATCTGAAGTCCTCCAACGGTGCGAAGGAAGGCTCTCCTAAGAAGTGCCTCCTTTTCTTTGCTAAGACCGGGCATTCGCAGATGTTTGGGCACAATGTAATTCAATGGCATAACTAACTTATCTTCAGTATCCTCTTGTAGGTCCTAGAGCCTCTACAATACCTACACGCGGTCACGAAGTCACGATAAAGCCTAAGTGCTCTGGGGAATGAAATCTATGTTCTCAATTGTCGAAGTTGAACAAAGTTGAATAGTGAATCTGTTACCGACCGTTTGAAGTGAACGACTTGTTGCGCCTCCAAACATCTTCCTTCGATCAAATTCGAAGACCGTGGCTCCGGTCTAAGGGCAAGTATGTCAGCGGTCATTGACTGATGACAGAGAATAAATTCGGATGTACCTGCGAAGAAAACAAGAACAGACACGAGCGATAGGCGATGCCTCTCTGAAGCAGTACCACTTTAGTTCACTTTCTGAATCCACAATAATCAAGGCTTTTGGGAGATTGTCTTAATTTAGAGTCAAGGAGGGTCTTCGGTTCGTTCGAGGAGAAGACAGAAGCTCCGGTAAGCGGATGCAACCCTAGACCGTGAAGGATGGCAGCTGTATCTTAGGTGTGAGGCGTCAATAGCCCGAGAGGCATATAAAGGACAGCCATGGTTGCGAGCAACACAATCGTTCGTTAGATCGGAACACAGTCTTGCAAGGGCCTGAGCTATTACGTCACAAGTCAGACGATCGACGGAAATGGTTCGATCGAGCCTCTAACAGCCGCTGTTTTTGTTTTAAGCTTGGGGCAATGTTAGAATGCTCACAACAATAGCTAGCTGTGCACTCATCCTTGCCATGATCCAGCGACGTAGCTGCGCTGTTTTTTTTAAATGTCCTTCTTTTCCACCTCAACTACGTCAATTCTTAAAGATCCATCTTTTAAATAATTGAATTCTGCAAGAAAAATATCGTCAGCCAGGGAAAAGCTTTCAAGTGAAACCCTCATCCATCGACCTGAAGTAATTCAAAACCAACGTTATCGCAAAAAATTGCAAAGTGAAGCGTTCTTATTTCGTGACCATCGAACCATAATCCATCGGCTGTCATCTGAAAACGGCCAAAACGTGAGCGCCCCGATTTGCAATGCAAACGCTTTGCGCTAGATTTCACCTTTTCACCTGTCAAGCTGTCAGTTATTTTTCAAATGCAGACACAAATTCATATTTCCTCTGAATCACTGAATTATGTGTGCGCCTCAGTTGGTGATGGTGGCCTCTGCCAACGTGACTCGCTGCGCCCATTCCACACGGAAGAGTTCACATGGCATCGCTCCAATGAACCAAAATCGATAAGACTTAGTCGAGGAGAAGAAGGTGCGCTACCCTAGCAGGTTCACCGAACCAACTGCAAAAGGTTAAAGCTGACGTAAGCAACGGTGGGGGCGGGGGGGTGGTGCAAGCAGAACAAGCAACACCCTTTATAAACATGTTGTTATCGCATTTTGGTAGCGAGCGCTCTCGAAGGTAAATCCAGCCTGCCTAATGCGCTTTCCTCTTCTTGACATTCTTTCTGGGCATTGCACTTTTGCTCCCAACCGAAGCTCCAAAGCAGCACACAACAACACGGGCACGGGCAGCAGTCGCCACCAGCCAACAGCCAACAGCCCCCGTAGTTATCGTCGTTCGTTGTCGAGTAATTATGCAAAATTATTGCATCTTAATGCTTGTTCCTTTGAAAGAATTGCATTTTTATGCATATACATAGAATGCAGTGCACACCGGGAAGGGGGTGGGGTGGTGGTGGGGGTAGAACGTCAAAAACCGAAGGCGAGCAAATGATCAAGCCCGCCACACCGCCACAACACAACTAGTGGTTGGGTCAATAAACTTGTCATGGATACCAGCGAGAGACTAATGTGTTTCCACCGAATGCAATGCAACACAACAACGACGCGAGCGAACAAGCGAGCGAATGCGACGAAAACATTGTGGAAATTGCATAAAACGACTAAATGCGAATAAATAACAAATAAGATTGATATTTGTTGCCAGGAGCGCGCCGAAGTGAGAGAGGCGAACACACACAAACTGCACGCTGGTTGCTTTCCCATGCAATAAGTGCGCTGCCAACACACACACGTATCTGTTGGCTCCATCGAAATGGCAAACGTGCATCTAATGCTGAAATAGACAAAGTGCAATGCACTGGCTATGATGTCAGTGGTTTGTACAAGGTAAAAATAATGACAGCAACGTTGACCGTTTGCGGTCGTCCCGGGCATTTGGCCGTGGGGTGGTGGTGGTGCTGCTGCTGCTGGTTTGAGGTTGTTTGGATTCGCAACAAAGCAAACAAGAGATAGGCCCTATCTGCGACGCGGGCTGTGTTATCAGCGCAATTTGATTTGAACTCGTTGTGGCGGGGGGATGAGAGATAAGTTTTAGGTTTGCCGTCGGTCTCGGTGCAGGAATGTTGCTTTGTTTGCTTTGAAGTGCTTGATGAGGTAAGCAAACAGCCGACTAGTGGGTTCCGACGACAAAACGGGTTGTGGATAGACCGAATTCGCGCTGTGAGTGAATGCTACTGAGTCGTGTGCATTTTTGCAGAGAAGTGTCCCAAATGACGGCTGAGCAGAACCCAAGATCATCGACTCATTCTGCTCGTTGTTCACCAACAACAGCAATGGCAGCAAACAGGAAGCGTACATTTATCATGGCTAAGCCTGATGGAATTCAACCTGCACTCGTCGGCAAGATCATCGAGCGTTTCGAACAGAAGGGCTTCAAGTTGTTCGCTACGAAATTTATGTGGCCCGCAAGAGACTACGCTGAGTTGTCCAGCCGTCCCTTCTTCCCTGGTTTGGTCAATTACATGAGCTCCGGCCATGTGGTTCCAATGGTATGGGAAAGATTGCACGCTGTTAAGACTGGACGTCAAATGTTGGGTGCCACCAACCCAGCTGACTCGTTGCCAGGAACAATTCGTAGTGATTTCTGCATACAAGTTCGTCGCAATATTCTCCATGGTTTCGATGCTGTTGAATCTGCCAACAAGGAAATCGCTCTGCAATAGGTGGGAAGGAATTAGTCTCATGGACCCCTGCTGCCGAAAGTTGAGTCTACGAATAAATCAACAGCTGGCTAGATGCGATCCGTCGTACGTTAGTATTAAGCCGGAAAATTATAAAACAATTCCAGCTTCTTAAAGTAAAACGCTAGAAAATACTACCAGACAGTGTGATGGATGTGACACCCTAAACAAGCCTGATCGGCCTGCAAAGCTTGAAAAAGCTAGCGAAAAATTATGTCATAGCTGTAGAGACTAGTTTAAGGTTCACTTCACACTGTAGAGTCGTACGAAGAAGGAGAACTTAAGCTCATTGATAAGCTGTCTCCCAAGAGGGCGCTATTGTCTCCTTGCCAGGGCTACTCAGCTGTGGGTAAGAATTTCACTCCCAATGCCGTCTTTGCACCAAGTCTAAAAAATAAATTATGTTCATTTACCAGAAGATTGACAATCGTCAAAATTTGTAATTGAGAATGGATTGGAATGGATCTCCTTAAGATTGACTTACTATAACCGGTATTTTATGGTTATCAAATTTGTTCGAAAGCAATAGTATTTATTTAACCGCGATAGCTGAAATTCACGCGGACTTGAAGTCGCGAGGAATAGTTAGTACAAGACAAATAAGTCATAATGACTCCAATCAACGTCTGTATAAAGTGACTGGCAACAGTGTTAAACCCTCCATGCATCACTCCTCTGAGGAGTAATTAAGCAAATAGTATGAAAAAATGCAAATTTGAAAAAGGCATATGCTCGGGTTCTTCGAGGTAAGTTGGGGAGTGTTCTGCAGGAGTATGGGATGGCCCTCATTTGGGCGCCAATCAGTGTCCATAAACAACTGTAGCTGCTGTGCTGGGGGTGGTAACGGAGCTAAACCAACGCTTTCAAAAGAAACGAAAATAAAACTTTACTCAGGCAACGAATACACGTTTTGACCTGTTCAGATGTGATAAGGTACGAAAGGTACCTGTAAGTAAATCCCTCGTCCCAAAAAGTATCATTAAATCGAAGCAGTATGGTCGAGTATGGAATTGAGAAGAAGCCTGCGGTGTGAATGGATGCACAAGCGAAAAAAACATAAATTAGTGAGAACATCACATCTGCATTTTTTAAGCAATCGACTATCAACGATTGGCAGCTAAATTCGAATTCCTAACACCCGTGGGTCAACGAAAGGCAAGATCGTTCGAAAACATTGTCGCTGTTTGGCGAATTTGGCATCGAGACTTGAGTCTACATTCGTGTACAGCGATACGCGATTTGAACCGAAATCGCACGATTATGTCTCTTTTCTCTTTGGGTTTTTGCCAATGATAAAATGGCTCAAATTTTGTCTCATGGTTTGATTTATGGCCCAGCGGGATCCATTTAGGCGAAGTACGCCACCAATGACATTCAAACAATATGCCATGAAGACGGCTTTAAAATAAGACAACAAATTTGTTTAAGACGATTTTTTTTTCAGTCCTGGTGAAGTGTAGTTGATCGCAGTCCGCGGTTTTGTGTTCGTAGAGTGAGTTTTTAGTATTTTATCACACCCGATATCATCGAGGTATACTTAGCCGAGACTACGGTCACAACATCATCTGCTTATGCGCCCGTTCGAGTTCAGTTCCCGCAATGTTACCAAAAGCCACATGAAAGCTCAAATGACTCCAATTTGAAATTTCCATTAAGTTTTGCGCATTCTGTATCTACGTATGAACTGGATACTTCTGCAGACACACGATTCACTGAGTACAGGGTCTTATCAGAATGTGCGAATGGGCCAAATCCTTATTTAAGCTGGTCTAAGGTGGAAGCTAAATGCACTGAAATCTCCCATAGACCGTCTTAGTGAGAAACCAAAGCGTGCGGATTTTGACAGACCCCTCGTACGTAATTAGTGATCTTACCCGACTCTAAGTAGTCTAGGACTCTAAGTCTAGCAAGTAGATTAACGCCGATGTGAGGCAGTCGATAGCGTCTCCCGATAACATTATCTGCCTTGACGTTTTCTAATAAACTCCGTCTAAAGGGTGACAAGATAACAGATCAGTTTTCAAACTTTGTTTCAGCACCTGTCAAAATATTCAGTGAAATTTGCCATTTCAAAAAATTTCGTCATTAACTTAGTCCACGCTTACTAGCCTATAATAATAATATGTGTGGCGCGACAGTCCGAGGCGGACCTGAGCCTAGCTTCTCAGCAACCACTCGTTTTGTGCGTACTATTGGTCTTTCACGAGTGGAAGGGATCTACAGTTGCCGACTCCAAACGGCGAGGTTGAGAAGCCTTTTCTAGACAGGAATACTCTTTGAGCATTGCCAGTGACTCGAAAGAGTTGGAGCCGAGAATTATCAAAGGTGGTAAATTCGGGTATCGAACCTGGCACCCTCTGCGTAGGAGTCGACGAACTTACCACTACGCCACGGCGACCACACGCTTACTAGCCTTAGTCACTTTATATCTTAGTCACACATATTTTGGACTGAGTTATGATGGCCCATACGACTGGATGGCCCAGTTGGTTAAGTGAGTGCCCTTTATTCGAGGGTTTCCGGTTCGAATCCGTGTGGAAGTCAAAATGCTTTTATCGGGATTTCAAATCTGCTCCTGTCACCATCTAACTTTGGGATCAATTTAACGACACTATCACTAGAGTGGTCGATCAGTGGTAGTAGTCTGACTGGAGGTTGCTGTTTGTCAATACATTGGATTAGTCGCTGCGTAAAAAAAAAAACACTGCCAGTGAAACCCAGGCGTTCATTTCAATGAAGTGCTATTCCAAACATATCTGGTGACACGAATGTCGCTTAGAAATAAATCCATGGTCTGGTTCTTTTCCGGTTCCCCTATACCTTGCATATAAACACACACAAGTGTATCAACAACTCATCGTGCCCTTGTAAGCCGCCGTCATCGGTTTAATCTAAATGGAGCAACCACTTCTAAATAAAGCCGCAGATCCACCTGCGAACCCAGCACATTATTCCCACTTGATAGCCCTCGTAACCGGCGCACCACAATCGCCACCATAAACAAAACTTATCAACAAGGACACAGTTTGTGAACACTTGCTAAATCCTATCAACAAGCTACCATCTAACCCTGACCACCCAGATTTAGTCACGCCCATTGCCAGCAAAAATTCTGTAGACTTTCACAAAATAAATCCTCAACAACATGCTCTTATCATCCACAAAAAGTGGGCAGGCAACGTGACTCCACTGGTGCTCTGGTAAAGTTCAGTTTTCTCGGAGAATCTTTGAACTTCTAATCTCGTGTATCCGCGTCATAGATCACATCATCTTGAAGTGGAAAAAACGAACAAGCAAAAGTAGAAATCAACTGATGGGTGTTTTCTTTCGTCCGTTGTGTTCTCCTTTGTTGGCCTGGAACACGTCCTCTTCAGGCGCTGAATAGCTCCATCAGACAATAAACTATCCTCTTATGCATCCACTCATTGTGTTCGTTCGATAACAATCGATATCGATACATCGGTTGCATGCACGATAATATCCCCCATGTACTGGTTGTGTATCTCCATCTACCATCGATGGCAGCGAGTACTACACACGCACGCTTCGATGGGCCTTCCGCAGAAGGGAAGGCTTTGCTTAGATTATGCATTCGATATGGTGTGTAGGGTATTTGGATTCCACTCGTCCATCGTCTTTCATCTTTCTCTTTATTATTGCTAGACAATGTAAACAACATCGACTGTGTCATGTGAAGTGAAGTGTTTCGTTTACTTGGAGAAGTACAAGTCTTGGAATAATATTAAACAAAAAAAGAAGAAGTCGGTGGAACGTACAAGGCATAAGGGGACAATTTATGTAGTCGATGACACAGGCGGAGATACACTCACGCCTGCAAGTTTGCTTGACGCTTGGTTGACAAAGGCCTTCTATTAAACCAGTACATATTAACTTTGATTAAAGCGAAACAGATTCAATTTCATTAATTTGTCGTATACTTGTCCTCTAGTGCACTCTGGCTTCTTTTCAGTGTCGAATAAATCGTTCGCCTTTTTTGACATAAAGGGTGACTAGATAGGAATGATAGGGTTGCCAATTTGTATGTTTCAGTAGCTGTCAAAGTTTCACCTGTCAAAATATTCAATAAAGTTGGCCATTTCAGAAAGGCTCGATTCAAACTTTTTTTAAAGTGCGGCAACAAGTAAATAAAATATTATTCTCAAAATTCCTGCACAGTTAGTCCGTCACGTGGCGACTGGATGGCGCAGTTGAGTGCCTGCCCCTGGTTAGCGGGGTCCCTGGTTCGAATCCCAGTGAAAGCTAAGTTAATACGATTTTACCATTTGCCGTTGACTGGAGTGGTCAATCAACGGTGGGTATCACAATGGACCCACATGGTGCTGATGATTCACTAGCAGCCCCTCTACCTAACCTAACCCTAGTCCGCACGTGAATTCCCTCGTGAAACCGATCTTCATCCAGGCTTCAGTGTGTAGACAATTGGTGGAGGAGTTTGAGCGTGGGTATTTTTTTCTTTTAGACCCTAAGCCAATAACCAGAAAAGGATAATAGGCCACCATCGAAGAAGACCCGGAAATGTTGTTTAGACGAGGATCAGCTGGATTGGACATCGCCAGAGACTCAGCCCGGTGGTTGGATACAAGTCTAAGTCTGTATAAGATTGTGCTGACGGAAGAACTGAAGCCACACGCCATGAAATCGCTTATAGGGCGCCGGAAATGTTGATCGGGTTTATCGCGGATTTTGGCCAAAAAAACTTCACGATCGGACCCTATTTTTGACTCAGTGGCTATGTCAACAAGAAACCTTGCCAAGCATTAAGGCAAGCAAGGGTTTAAAAGCCATATGAGGAAGTTAAAAAACTACAACGTCTTTTAATTAAGAGAACCTTTCACCTCCCTCCAAAGTCTCCGAACTATATGCTCATGCTGGAGACAGGCCTATCTCCGCCATTCATTAAAACACTGAAGTTGCAGGTAAACTATATGCTAAGGGTTAAAAACATCTCAGACACCCGACTCCCAAAGTTAATGGCCTTACACGCGATTCTGAACAAAATAGCAAGGTTTGAAGAATGAATGGAATTAGCTCTTCAAGCTGAATGCATAAGCTAGGAACTGGGAGAGAACTCACTATAACAGCTCATAACGAGAGTTGATGAACAGACTAGAATAAAGTTTGTAGAAGAAGCGACGAGATCACTACATCCTAGTACGTTTAGCCGGCTAAACTATAATCTTGTGGATAAAAACTACTTCAAATAGAGAAGGTCCTCCTATATTCTGTAGTATGTGCAACTTGGAAGTAGGAGAAGGTATCATGCACTTTTTAGGCAGGTGAAACGAGGAGAAGTTTTCCTTCTCGTCCGAGCAAGAGATGATATGCCTTCTCAACGAAGTAAACGTTACTGAGCTGTATAGATACTACAAAATTGCATTAAAATACAGAGAGTATATTAGCAGGGTCTTCGACACCGAACCAGTGGGACAACGCAATAGAGGACACCTACGGAACCAATGGAGAAGGACCTCAATCGACTTGGTGTGCGCAGTTGGAGACAGCTGGCTAAATATCATGCCGGCTGGAGAGGCTTACTGGTTGAGGCCCAGATCCACCCCGGACTGAAGTGCCACCCGAAGAAGAAGAAGAATATCAGCAGGGAACTTCTAAAAATGTTGGTAAATGTATCCAAGTAAATATAAATAAATGCAATACTTATTATTAGTTCTATTGCATTGCAATGCCATGCTATCTGACTTTATATTATTATTATTATATTAGTCGCTATTGAGAATTTGGAAGAACCAGCAAAGTGCTAAAAGGCGATGAGGACAGACAGAATGTTCTCACTCAATTTGGACGATGATCGACGAGAATTCCGTCCCCCCGACTTAGACGAGGTCAAGATAGTAATATCAAGACTGAAGTCTAACAAAGCTGCCGGTGCGGGCGGACTGTCCGCTGAAATCTTTAAGGCAGCTGGAAATGATCCAGCCTTACATCTGTAAGGTGTGGTCGGAAGAAAGCATGCCCGATGAGTGGAACCTCAGTATCGTTTGCCCGATCCTCAAGAAAGGAGACCCCTTCAACTGTGCCAACTACCGAGGGATAAGTCTCGTTAACATCGCCTGCAAGATCCTCTCTGCCGTTTTGTGTGAGCGCCTGAAACCATTCGTCAACAACCTGAGAGGTCCTTATCAGTGCGGTTTCTGGCCGGGGAAGACTCCCATCGACCAGATTTTCACACTACGGCAGGTCCTTAGGAAACGACACAACAAGCCAAACCGACACCCACCACTTATTCGTCTATTTCAAGGCCGCATGTGACAGCGTGCATAGGGACGAGTTATACAACGCCGTATCTAGTTTTGACATTCCTGCCAAACTCGTCCGGTTGTGCAGGATGACGATGGAGAATACTCGCTGCTTCATCAAGGTCGGTAACGAACTCACCGACACCTTCAATGTCTTAGATAAGGCGACGCGATGTCATGTGACTTCTTTAACATCATCCTGGAGAAGATCGTGCAAGACTCACACGCCAACACTAGAGGCACGATCTTCGAGAAGTCCGTACGACTTTTAGCATACGCGTACGACATTGACGTGCTTGGCAGAACACAGCGAGCCGTCAATGAGGCGTTTGCTGGCATTGAGGCGGAAGCGGCTAAAATGGGTCTAGCGGTGAATGAGGGATAAACGAAGTACATGCTGTCATCAAGAAAGGACACACAACATCGACGTCTTGGACAGAGCGTCACAATGGGCAGCTACAACTTCGAGGTAGTCACGCCTACCTCGGCTCCGCAGTAAATAGTACGAAACACCATCAGCACCGAGATCAAACGCGGAGTAACTCTTGCCAACCGCTGTTTCTATAGCCTCAAGAGGCAATTGAGTAGTAGAGCCATCTCTCGAAGGACCAAGCTGACTTTATACAAGACCTTGATCATCCCAGTCTTGCTGTACGGCGCGGAGGCATGGACAATGTCAAAAGCGGATGAGGGAGTCCTTGGTTTCTTCGAGGGGAAAGTTCTGCGTGCGATCTTTGGTCCTCCTGGACCTCAACCAACAAGCCTCCCCAACTAGCACGGTCTCTGGCTTGTTGTCTCCAGTGTCGCACGCCAAGTTGGTTGAGGTCCTTCTCCACCTGGGTGCGCCACTTTAAACGCGGGCTTCCTCTATTGCGTCGTCCCACTGGTTCGGAGTCGAAGACTATTCGTGCTGTAGCAGTGTTGTCCATGCGGTATACATGGCCCAGCCATTTTAGGCGTTGAATCCGTAGACGCCCCAGCTAGGCTCATGTCGCTGTACAGCCCGTACAGTTTGTGGTTCAATAATCGTCTTCAATAACCATCAACGCAGACAGGACCAACGATTGAATGCAGAACTTTTCTCTCGAAAAGACGCTTTTATGGCTTTCAATGCCATAAAAGTAGGGCAACGCTCGAAGTGTGAGGGAGAAATTTGGGGACTGGATCATTTTACGGAGAGTGTTCATCAATCGTCCGCGTTTGACAGCACTCGGTTGTTGTCTCCGGGGACACGCCAAGTCCTTAATAGTCTAGGCTAACTAACATTTAAGATTCGGGATCAAACACCTGAACCACTGCCAGTGTGACTGAAGTTTAAGCGACCATTTAAAGGATGTGCTATCCCACAAATAATGGCGCAAATATAGCTTCAAAATAAAGATCAGAATCACAGTTCTCTCTCACACCGTTTGTTATTTTATTTAAATTTCTTGCCTATCGTTCTTATTTAGTCACTCTGACTGACTGTGAAATGATCTGTCCAACTCCCGCAGATAGTCCATAGAGAGGGCTCAGGTGACCCTTTGAGACATTCGAAATATCTTAACTTACCACTGCTCGCAATTGAATTTAAATTTGTCACTCACCTGAAAGGAAACAAAAAAGAGACAATTTAGTTTTGTTTTTCGTTAAAAAATCTGGTTTAGTTTTAAGTCATACATCAGGGGTCAAATCACGGCATCCGTGAACGACTCAATCGCTATAGAAAATCTTGCATTTGGGATCAAAAATCTCGTGAAAGTAATTTGGGATCATGCAACACGTTATCGAGCACGTGAACGTATTGAACTAATCGAAACGTCATTCGATCAGTAGGCAGTGAGCGTATAAATTTGAATAGTAAAACAAGAATTATTAAGCTTTAATTATTAAAATTGGGTTGTCAATACAAACAGTGCTGCCAAGTTGAAAATCATACCTTGAAGATGGTGGAAAAGAACGTCTGCTTCTGGCTTCTAAAAGCAAATACAAGAAAGATACGGTCACCAGGACTCTGAGCACGTGTGACGACAATCGTTTGGCCGATCTCGTTTGGCGATAGTCAATTAAATTAAAAGCAAAGCATTAACAAACGATATCGACTGCACTAAGTCGGCTTGCCTTCACCTGTTAACCTGAAAACTGTCTGTTTCTACCGTTTTGACGATAGCTACAGTGATGGACAAAAAAATAAATACACCTGTAACCACTTAAAGACTTGCTCTATTTCAGTTATCTCAAATATAATAAATTATTATTATATATTAATTTTTTTGCATAAGAACTGTGGCAAATAGTAAGCACGATTCTGATATATATGTAATGTATAAAGAAATGTGTTCTTTTTGGGAAAATTGGACACATTTCTTGAATATTGTAGAAAAGTCGAATTTTAATGTGGACAAAAAAATAAATACACTTCAATGTTTCACCCGTACAATTACTGGAGTTGTTGAAAATTATAAAAAAAAAACAAGTAGTATTATATGGCATGACCTTTACTTTTCATAATTGCGCTCATTCTTTTAGGCATAGAATTAACAAGTCGCTGGCATGCCTCCAAAGGCATTGACTCCCACGCCATTCGCACGGACTGCCACAGTTCTTTTTTTTATTTTTGGGATTGGTGCTGCCAACAAACTTTTACTTGCTTCCACAGATTCTTTATCGGATTTAAGTCCGGCGACTGAGCAGGCCACTCCAAAAGAGCAACTCCATTATTGGTAAGCCTTTGCCTTGGCGGTGTGCTTCGGATCGTTATCTTGTTGGAACGTCCACACCAACGGCATATTATCCTCGGCATGTGACAACATTATGCTCTGGAGTATGTTAATATAAACTTCCTGGGTCATAATCCATTCTATAAGATGTATGGGACCAACTCCATACCAAGAGAAACATGCCCATACCATAATGCTGCCACCCCCATGTTTGTATACTTTGAATTTAATTCCGTGTTGGGTGGACGTCTCACATTATGTCTGCTATCAGATCCAAATAAATTGAACTTGCACTCATCACTCCAAAGAATGTTTCGCCATTTTTTTATGCCTTGATCGTCGGACCACATTTTATGCTCAGAAGCGAACATCTTTCTACGCTTAATATTATTTTTTTTTGCTAAGCATTGGACCTTTCCTTGGTGATCTGGATGGAAGTTTGGACTCCACAAGCCTTCTTCTGATTGTTCTTGTGCTGGTGTTAATCTTAGTACCGTTCAAAATCTTGTTGGAAGAGATAAAAGGGTCATTTTTTGCCTCTAACACTATTGAACGATCGGTTTTCTTGCTGGTTTTCCGTGGCCGCCCCCTAGTTTCTTCCTTAGATTTTGTTTAAATGCATTTTGCACCATACCTAAAGAGAGTTTTCGCTATATTCCGGTACGAAAATCCGTCGCTTTTCATTTTTCTTATATTATTCCTTTTCTCATCCGAACAATGCTTGCTACCTACGCCCCATTTGTTTCTAGAAAACATTGTTAATCTATTGTAATATTCCAATATAACTATTTCTTTAAGCAATAAAACACACTTTTTTGCTTTTTAACTGAGATCAAATAAACTTTTTTTTCTGTTTTTTGGTAAAGACAATTCAATTTCGATACGTGTATTTATTATTTTGTCCAGTCAACAAACGACATAAAATGACATTTGATAATTTTCCCGATAACGGTAAACGATCTTGCTGGTCCTTTTTGTGGGATTTTTCTGCCTACTACCTACCTACTTCCCAGAAGATGGCGGGATATTTGGTATAGGGTAAAAATCAGAGTTGTCTGCCAGAGTTATGTCTGTATTTATTTTTTTGTCCATAACTGTATATTCATTATGATATCCAATAAAAAGTCAAACTTTCTTATAGATGGAGACAAGACACGAGCGCACAATGACAATAGACTACTACCACTGATTGACTACTGCTAAATTAACCTATCATTTAATTTGATCCCAACTGCAAATGATGACTGGACCAGGTTTGACAATGACAATTATTATGGAGTAAATCCAACCAGATCATTGGAGTGTAACCACTGAATGATAGTCGTTTGGAAAGTTACGCGGTCAAAGCCCAAAACTGTTGTGTGGTGGTGGAAAATCACATGTATCCAATAATCCAACTTGGTATTTATTTTACGTTGATCTTTGTTTTAAAAATTATAAAATTATGTACACCGATCTGACGTCAAAAAAAAAAAATACACCCCTCAAACCCAAAATTGGCGGACCACAATTAAAAATGGAACGCGTATGGTCCTGTCAAATGCATATGTACATCACAAAAACTGTATTTGATAAGGATACCCAGGCGCCTACTATATAACAGCCTAAAATTGATCTATTTTCCCATGAATCCATTGGTTGCTTGTTCGAAGAGTTGCTATGGCAGAGTTTAAATTAGTTTCGAACAGAGAAGTCACTGAAAAACACGCCCTCCCTCCCTCCTTCGAACCAAAACACCACCGATTGTATTCCATTTACGTTTCAAAGGTCGAACACATAGTTCTACCTGTCCGTACACTCTTAGATCACAGAGAATGTTCACACATTCCTCTCTTCACCTCTTGAGGTATGAGCTAAAACCATAAAAATAGCCTCACCTCACACAGCTCACTGGCTTCCCTTGGCCACCTTATTGCTGTCATGTCTAAAAAACTACGACTATATGCATCCGGCAATAGAGTATCACTCCCTCTCTCTATTGTTAGTGCATAGTGCACTGAACTAATGACGAGCACCGAAGGCCACAGCAACAAGATAACATAAACGAACGAACGAACGAAGACGAATCCACGGGGGAGGAGATGCAGAGGTGGTTGACACAATATTAAAGAAAAACAAAAAAAAAAAACTCAAAGCAAACAAAGACACACACACACACGTACACAAACTGAAACAACATCAAGAGCTTAAAATAAATAATGCACTTCACTTAAAACTACATGTAGATACATGCAAATAGTTGCAGATACTTGTGTGTTCTGCTTACGATGCGAATGCATGTGTAGATGCGAATGACATTTTATTGAGTGCCACAGGGTGACAATCAGTTGGGCAAATGGAAATGATGTATAAAACTGAATTTGACTTCTTTAGCAGAATCTAATGTCAATCAAATCGCTTTTAGGCTTCATTGACAGATCAGGCTGGCTGTCGTAATAACCAAGCCGGGCCTTCCCCTCTCTTTTTTAGACAAACCCACGTGGCAGTACAACGGGACTACTTCGGCCAAAGTGCATCTAAGCCACTTACTACCTACCTACCTAGCAGAACTCGATATAAAGGGTTAATAACAATATTAGGGGTGCTTCCGTGCAAGCTATTGTTCTCTATAGTTTTATAACCGACTCTTAACGGCCAAAGTTTGAGAAGCTCTGTCTAGACAGGAATACAACCTTTGAGCATTGGCAGTGACTCGAAGGATTTTTTGTCGCACCAGGAATCGAACCTAGACACCGTAGGTTCGAGTGCTTAGGAGTCGAGGCAAGTATCCACAAAGGACATGGCGACCAGCACGGTCTTAAAAGGCTGCTGATTTCGTTTTGGATCGTGTTTTCGTAATGAGATTTGTCCGGGACAGAGGTGCAATTTGACACCATATGCCATTTCAAGGTATCCCAGTGAAGACCGATGCGATGCCAACAAGCCGGAGATAATTGACTGATCAAGCTTTTCGTGACATAGGAAGCGAAAGCATTGAATTCGTAGGATGGGGTATTACCAAGCCGAGGTAGTTAGGTACTGACTGCAAAACTTAGTCCACAGTAGACCCGTTGTGTTGCCATGCGGTGGACTGACTGAGGAAGTTGAAAGTCATATAAATGGTCTCGGTTGATTAAAAAAAAAAAAAACATCGAAAAAAAAAACATCGAAAAAAAAACATCGAAAAAAAAACATCGAATACGAACGAAAAAAGCGACAATCACAGGGCACTGGCCTATATGAAATCTGTGGTTAGATTAGGAATTCCTCATAGTTCACACTGCTGTAGCTGTAATGACACGTGAGAATCAGAAACATTGACTAACTTCCTGTGAACATGTCTAGCGCTTGCTAGAGCAAGGCAACGGTCTCCAGACAAACCATTCATTCCATCTTTAGACGAGATATCGGAAAGTAGTATCAAGGGTTTAATAATCTCACTAAACTCCGCACGATCCTCAATCGATTTAGTGTGTGCAGTTGGAGATAACTGGCTAAGGATCGTGCCAGCTGGAGAGGCTTACTGGTTGAGGCCCAGGTCCACCCGGACTGTAGCGCCAACAGAAGAAAAAAGAAGAAGAAACTCCGCACGATGACTCAAATTCACTACAACACTTTTCAATAAGGGTGAGGTATCAAAATGAGTACTCTTTGCCAATTGGGCTCATTTTTAAACCGTCATCAAGCACGCGCACAGAAAGTCATATGGAAACCTTTGTTAATGATTCGAGAAGGAGGCGACAAACATTCGTTGCCCTGTACATTGCCTCGTCTTGTTTCACAATCCTCTCTTGAGGTGACTTTATCGTAGGAACATGTGATAATCACTTAGTGTCAGGTCCCTTGGCGACCACGACCATATTTGCTTAAAGTGATCATAAGTGATCCACTTTTCATCACCAGCCGCCATCCGCTTCAGGAATGGTTCGATTTTGTTGCGATTCAGCAACGATTTGCTGATGAAAATTCGGGATATTGAGATATTTGAGGGATATTTTCACTCGTTATATGGAGATTTTATATACAGTGAAACTTCTCTAAAGCGGACAACTGTGGGGACCTTTTTAGTTGTCCGTTAAGGAGGGGTGTTCCGTTCCTTAACCGTCCGTTCTGAATGAATGGAAATACACGAATATCTTGATGCCGCGACCATGGCGATTAGCCCTTAAAAAGAGGTGTCCCTTAACAGAGGAGTTTCAGAAGTTTCACTCTACAACCATATTCACACTTACTTCTGTGCAATGCTCGGATCCTGGCCCATCCCTACTGAACTTACATGACAGCCAGGCTTGACGATTGTCATGATTTTATCGACACTACTACAATTGGCCTTTCAGAGGATCGTATGGATGACAAAACAAAAGTCTTGTAAAGGAGAATTGGAAAATTCGAACATTGCACCACATGTTGTCCTTCCGTAGACGAAGTGTGAAGAGATCTTCCCGTTCTCGTAAGAACTTAAGTTCTTTATAGCTGTGTTTTTTTGCAAGCGTATATACGCTTAATTTTCAATTTGCATGCAAAATACATTAACAACAAGTCCTATATCCGCTTAAGTTACTCATCATATCTATCGCCGCTTTAGAAATAAGCGCGGATAAAAACAATGCTTCCAAACATTATTTTCTGTGTGTTCATTCCTGAATTAATTCATTCATTGCTTAGGTTGCTGTATGTGGCTTACATTTGCTGGTGTGGTTGATGTATTAGATAATTTTGAATTCTTTTGGCATCCATAAGTATGCAATTTTTGTCTGTGCTATACACATTCCGTTTATGTTTCGTAAACGATTTTTTTCATTTGATAAACATTTCTTTTTATTTTATAATTATTAATTGTTTTTGCTTTTAAAGTGATGGTCACGCTACACAGTCACAAAACGAAGACTGTGACCATCAAAGATCAACCATCACCTTCCACGACTACACGCCTGACTGCTTAGCAAATGTCATAAACGTCGTCGGTGCTGCCAAGATTTTATGATGAATCATTAAGTGCCGATGATCGTTTTTTTGTGCACTTATAAATTAAGCGTATATACGCTTGCAAAAAAGCAAAAGCTTATGTTGAGTGAAGCCGAAGAAGAGTGCCTGAAAAGACGAACACCTGACTGGTCCATTTTACTGTCACTCGGATTGCAATGACTTACTTCAGTATAGCCGCTTTTGGGGAACCATCTGAAGCTTAAGAAGAACCGTAGTAGGTTTTGGATGAGCATGGTTTTGGATGCATGTTTTGTTAGTTATTGAATAAAGGAAGCAATCAGTTTGTGCCGGCGAGACATAAAAGTTGGCAAGGAACATAAGAGGTGCGGGTTTCTTCGTATCTCCTTCTTGTCCATATAGCTTTGTGGAGGACTTTAGTGACGACATCTAATCTTCTAGAGTGATCTCCCAGTGGAGCCCGGTAACTGATCTTAAATCTGTTCAATGACAGCTGCTTCATCTTCAATGTTTTGCACGTGGACAGAAGTGCCGAATTATGAAACAAAGTATCTACATATCCAGCTGCAATCTTCAGTCAATATTTAAATTTTGTTCAAACTGACGCTGATGCACGTAGACTCAATAATGTTGATGACAGTCACCAGAAAATCTTTGAAAAAAAAAATGCAAGGTGTGGCTTTATGCTCACGGTCGAAAGAGAGATCGTGCGTCTGATCGAAATGAATGATAATTTGACAACCAATTGCACGCGAACGTCGAGAGAGAATATTTAAATTGGGACGTGTTCAAAATCTTGTCACAAACAATGGGAAAAATGGGTGTCCATCAATTTATCAATTTTTCATCGGAAACGATTTATTTACGTTGAAAGTGACGCATGGCATGCTTGAATGTAAATCGGCATTTCGTTGATGTCTGTACTCAATTATGACAGTTGAATATTAAATGGCATCCTGCTCCTCCTCCTAAGATTCAACTAACTTCTGTGAGTCACACAAAAACGTTTCCGCAACACCCTCTATGAATGCACGTTTCAGATCACTCCCGGAGAGAAAGGTGTATGCTTCGAGTGGCTATGTACCCGCAGCTAAGTACATAAGCATCTTCTAAACAATCACAGGCGCAAACACCCATCATCATCATCAGCATTGGAGAGTGCTGATTCAATAGTCCTTGGATTTCAATCTGCCCGTGCTTATGGAGCGATAACACAAGAAAATTAAATTGCAAATGGTTAATTGCAGCGAGCAGCACTTCAGGATCCCATCCCAGTGTGCTGTGCAGTGCGGCAACATTTGCATAACACACTCGCAATTTTCCCACACACTCGCTTCGTTGTTGATATTGTTTTCGTTTTAGGGGATGGTCACGACGACACTGGGAATTAGCCAGTTCTCTAGTCAAACATCGTTTTGCACTGTTATGCAGCACGCCAACAAGGAGTGGGAATGTAAATAAAACACGACGAGGATGATTTTCGTCGCGAAAAAAGACGAAAAAAAGAAATGAATGAAAATTTGCGTTTTGCATGACTTGCTGCTGATGGCTGTGACGGGGGTGATTTGTGTGTTTGACTGTAGAGTGAATTCAAACAAAATGTGATGGTAGGTGAATGTTTACGCAAGCAGATTGTGTCGTAAACTGACGTTAGTCATGAAAGCGGAAAAACTATCGAAAAAATTGCAAGAAGGAGAAAAATGCTCGTGAGTTCGATGGAATAAATTATGTGAACGGAATTGCGTCACTAGCTGTGACCATGTCGCGCCGATTGAATTCAACAAAGGAGCGTTCGTTGGCAGGATCTACATATTTTGACGTGAGAAAATTGTGACTTACGCCTTGGGTTACATTATCGTTTGCAGAGGTGGATAGATTGAAACCAATTTTCGATGAATTGGACACACATGCTCACGGAAACGGTCGCTATTTCAAGTTCAGTATTTTGACCTCCTCTATCAATGCAGGCTGCTTGCTGTCATGGACCAACGACCCTATTAAAAAAAAAAAAATCTAGAGTGTCAACTGCGTTGGGAATTAAGTCCCCGAGAACTAAGTCGACAGAGGGTCTAGAGTGTCAACTGCGTTTGGTGGAGGAAATTAAGTCCCCGAGAACTAAGTCGACAGAGGGTCTTAGTTCCCATTAAATGGGATTTTTCATGAAGCGAGCATGTTCGAATCGCTTCTACACTCTTCCACTTTTGGTAAAGTAGAGGCTACAGGGTGGGAACGTACTCCACACTGTTAGGCCGCAAGTCTATAAAGGTTTTCGCCCAGTTTCAGAACACTATTTAAATGTGTTCAGGGCGTAGTGTGTGACGTAACATTACGTCACTAGTGTTAGTTCGTTAGATGCTAGTGGTGTTCGTAGTTCTGTGGTTCTAGCGCTAGCTCGGATCGTTGGGACCCAGGTTCGAATCCTGTCCGGTAGTGCTTCCTTTTTTTTCGGTCGTTCCAAGTTCCTCCAAATTATGGTTCCATGACCTTGAAGTGGCTGAAGTGGTAAATTGGGAATTAGCGGCTCTGCAGATGGCCTGATGTGGTGGAGACCCGCAACTCTCCAAAGTACAACCGATGCAGAGGACAGCTGGACCCATCCACTTCAGTCGCATTCTAACGTCGTGGATAGAACGTTGTGGAACGATTGTAAAAGTGAAGAGAAGTACTACGGATTTTTTTATGACAGTGATCACACCCTAGGTGCCAGAACTAGTGAAGAAAGTGATTCGAGGCTTTTCCTTGCAACCTTTTCTGTTTGCGTGACGTGTTAGATAGACGCCTAGAGAAGCATTCGCGTCCCACCCGGACACTAAGACGACATCGCAGTGGGAAGTTACCGAGGGAGGAGCGCGGAAAACAAGACACCCCGACAGGCAGCGCATGATCCCGACACGATATCGCGGATTATTTCCTTACCGGATTATTACTTTACACGAGGTAAAGCCAGGTTATCGGTCGTTGTATGTGGGTAGGACCGGGTGTGCTTGTGTGCGGTAACAAAAAAAAATTACAATAAAACAAAAATCGGAACTGTCGGTAAAGCCGTATCGATTCGACTAGATTAAAAGAGTGTCACGATCAGTCCAGGCGTTGGCGGAGCGCGTTTGTGCTATCGCGGTTTCCATTCCGGATCGGTGGGTACCGAGTTCGAGTCCCGAGAAAGACGACCATTTATTTTTTTTTTTTTGTTTCGGAATCTTTTCGGCGTCGGATACCTTTTTTGGTTTTTCTTTTTTTTCTTTCTTATATTTTTTTTTTCCTTTTTCTTTTCGCTGAATTAATGAATTTTTCTCCTTTTAATTGATGTTAGATTTAAGTTAGTTTAAGCAAAAATTGTTAGTTTTAAGTAAATAAATATTGTGAAGAGAATCATAAGGCGGACTACCATCTTTTTGTCGCGGTTCAAACGGTGGTGGATCGTACGGGAGGTCAATCGCGTGGCGCCCATAAAAAAAAACAAACAAACAAACAACAAGACCACGGCCTTTCTCCACGGCTGGTCAGGCACCCTCCCGGACGAGGTCGCGCGTAGGTCGGAAAATCGGTGTAACAACATCCTATGGGAACTAAGAACACACTCAAAGTTACGGGAACTAACTTCCAATAACTATAATTGAAAATCTCTTTAATCTCTAAATCTATCTCTCTTTCGCATTATTTCGTTTTAAATCTGGAAGGAACGCCAAATTTCCGATTTGGCTTTGTTTTGCTTTAGAAAAGCAATTGAGAGTTGATTTTTGTCTTTTCTGACATTTTTTTATTGGCTTCTGAAAATATTATCCTGCTAAAAGCTTGTGCTGGTTGAGCGGAGTTAAGAAAAGATAATCGGATAATATAATGTTCACGTTTTATTTATTTAATCAAATCTCGAAGAACAATATTTCGCGAGCTGGCGGGGAGACGACGGACTGTCCAAGTATGGGCAAGCGAAGTCCTCTAGACCTCGAAGTACATCGTGCATATGACGCTGAAAAGTTTGCGCGGCGTTACGCAATCCGAATGTCATAAAACGGTATTCGAATAGGCCAAATGGTGTGATTATGGCCGTCTTCGGGATATCCGATGGCTCGATTGCGATTTGGTGGTATGCTCTTTGCAGGTCAATCGTTGAAAAGATCTTCCTGCCGTGTAAAATATTCGAAACGTCTTGGATGAACGGTATAGGGTAGCGATCGGGCTTAGTTATCGAGTTGAATGCACGGTCTCCAATCGCCATTTGCTTTTCGCACGAGATGAAGAGGACTGGCCCAGTTGCTTTTTGAAGGCTGACAAATTCCTCGTTCCATCAAATACCGGAACTCCTCTTGAGCTGCTTTAAGTTTAGCTGCATCTAACCTTCGCGGGCGAGCAAAAACCGGTGGGCCCGAAGTTTCGATATGGTGAGTTGTAGTACCAGAAATCGATTTGTCGGCGTTGAATTCCGTAAGGTGCTTATACTCTGCTAAAGTGGCGTCAAATGGGTTATTAGTATTAAACGTACTAATTCTTACTTCCTTCCCCGTAGCCGCTACTGCCTGCGGTACTAGATGTGTGCTGCTGTCAATCAACTGGTTCTTCTTCAAGTCGATCAAGAGTCCGAAATGTTTGATAAAATCGGCGCCAATGATTGGTCTTGAGACCTCTGCTATCACGAACGTCTAGGTATAAGCCCGTCGCAGTCCTAAGTTGATTGTCAAACGTTTTTCGCCGAATGTTTTTATTGCGGAGCCGTTCGCTGCAAACAGGGTGGATTTCGATGGTGTAAAACGTTCGTTGTAAGTTGGAGGAGTCACGGAAATGTCGGCTGCACTGTCGATTAGGAAATACTTCTTCGATTTTTGGTCGTGAACAACTAATCTGCAAAAACATTGGCCGACGTGTCGTTCACTTTTATTTTCGTCTGCCAATGTGTGGAATTTCTAGCATTCGCTCCAAACTGCTGATGAAACCAACAATACTCCTTATTTGCACTTGGATGCCGATGTGCATTAGAAAATCTGCTGCGACTGCGACTGCGACTTGGCCTTTGATAGGATTGTTTACCTTTAGTCACTTTCATTAATTCATTAATCTGACAGGAGAGTTGCTGAATTTGTAGTTATAGTGACAGCTCAGCTGACGGCTGTGGTGAAGTTTCGATTTTTGAGAGTGGTGAGTTGACAGCCATGACAGTTTTGAAATCGCCCACTTCCATAACTTTATCAGCTAATTTTGAAAGCTCTTGATCGGATGCTGCACACACCTGAGCAGGTAATCGCTGAAGCCACAATGATTTTAAGAAATCGGAAGGAATTTGTGCTCCTGCTAAACTGCGAAGCTCATTGAGCAGCTGTGAGGGTCGCTTATCGCCTAGATCGACTGCCGAGAGAAGCTTTTTAATCTTACGCTGATCCGAGTCTCCAAATTGTTCGAGAATCGCTTTTTTTTTTAGATTACCATACTTGTCATTTGCAGGGGGGAAAAAGCACAGCGTCTGTAATTTGTGTAAGCCCTTTAGATTCGATGGCACTAACAACTGTATTAAATTTGGAGGAGTCACGAAAGATTCCGGCTATTTCAAATTGTGCTTCAATTTGAGCAAACCAAATTTCTGGCTTTTCATGCCAGAAGGGGGGAACTTTAACCGCGATTCGAGATACCGTTCCAATGCGGGAATGTGCGTCTTGTAAATTCGTTGACGTTCCTCCGTTGTCCGAATTTGCTCCAGAACTACTATGTTTGTCTTCCTCAGACATTATTATTTTCTTGATTCGAAACTCAAGGATCACTCACACGATTTTATTTAAAGGTTCGGTGTCACCAATTGTGGTGGTTGAGCGGAGTTAAGAAAAGATAATCGGATAATATAATGTTCACGTTTTATTTATTTAATTAAATCTCAAAGAACAATATTTCGCAAGCTGGCAGGGAGACGACGGACTGTATCGAGCGTTAAGTGGAAAACTGTGTCTATTGCTGTAGCGCTTACAAAAAGTAACGTAGTCAAAAATGTAATAGAATAAGTACTAAGCAATAATTTCATGATAGTTAAAGTATCGTTAAATATGCAGATAATGTAGGTCTTGAGATAAATATTTTATGTCGCGACATGCTCAAGAGTAAATATAATTAAACTTTAGCTCCAGGCGCCTGTCTGACGGCTGCTGACATACCCTTAGCCAAGTGACGAAGATCCGTGAGCGGGTTAAGATCTACGTCAAAAAAGGGTTTAAATACTGCTAGTGGGCGAAGCGAGCCACCAACCTCATACTATTAATACAGCCGACTTTCTTACACGCTAACTCTCAAATTTGAGGCATATTTAAAATTAAATTTAATATTTATGCAATATAAAATAAATATAAATAATATAATAAATATAATAATATAATTATATAATAATGTAATAAATATAAAATACAATATAAAAAAATATAAATTTAATATTTATACAGCAGACTTTCTTTCAGGCTACTTTTCAAATTTGACCTTATTTTAAATAAGGCACATTTTAAATTAAAACCACTCAGTGTTTTTTTTTTTTTGGAATTAAATCCCCACCTTGTATGGGAACCAAGTGTCCCTCAGTGGACTTAAAACAATTGGACCAAAAGCCGAAAAGCATTCCAGAGCGTAATGTTACCTCCCCACCATGTTTAATTTTTTTTTTTGTTTTGGTTTTGGGATCGAATACGCCGTTCTTTGGACGTCACACGTACATTCTCCCATCGGAACCAAAAAAATAAATCTTTGTTTCATCAGACCAGAGGACGTTATTCCAATTGTCTCGATGAAGATGTTTGTGCGCGAAATTCAATCTTTTTTTTGCATATTTTGTTTGCTCAAATGTGGACCTTTTTAGGCGATCTGCCAAAGGGTTCAACCGGTTTCTTTTCGCACGACTTGTTACTGGGGCCTCAAGTTCCGTCATAAGCTTATATGAAGAAGCACTAGTAAAGGGTCAAAGTGTTTTCCGTTTTATTCCCCCTAGTTTCCGGTTTGGGAGTAAAATTAATAGCTGTGAAGACTCTTTTTCGGTTTTAAGTAAATCCAGTTCGGTAATTAAGTTTTTTGTTTAAATTTTTCTTAATATTAAGTTGTACACATAAAGTAGTTATTCTTTAAATACATGCATTTTTAGTTTAAGTCGAAAGACATAGGATAAGATTAAGTTTAGCTTAGAGTGCCCGCCGAGGGCCAGTAAGTGAAATATATAGGAATACTGTTCGTCCATTTTAAAGCATTTTTGTCTGTCATGAATTTTGAAAATGAATTGAATAAAAAACAACACTCTTTTTCGAACACTTCATAATTTTGGACATTTCATCCATTGTTTTCCTGTTTTTTCGCAGGTTTTTAATCAACTCCCGCTCAGTATTGGTGCTCTAAACCAGAAGATTCTTCCAGGTTCCCAGGACCGGATGGCAATACTACTGAAACTGCACCACAGTAGTTTCAAGCCAACATCACCGTCGCTGACAGCCATCTTCATCAGCTGTCAGACTCAGCTATACTCCACCGTATAGGTAAGAAAAAGGGTGTAAACATGGTTTTCATACAAAAATGCGGGAAAGCAAGTCACAGCAGTCCCAATGACTTCAGAACCATCACGCTCTGATCTCTCGGATCTACATATAAGAGAAGGTACTTTATTTAGGGTCCTATCTTCAAACCAACACGCATAACGCAGAGGCTACTCAACGGAAATGGCACTCCACTCTCTAGCCGGCACCATCGAAAAACCCATGGAGAACAAAGAATACGGGACGGTAGTTATCATAGACATAGATGAGCATTCAACACCTTCGACACGATCGACAGAGCAAAATCGAAATGTGGACGTTCATCAGGGACTGGATGAATAGCGTCCTGAACTACAAGAATATAGTCTTAAGTAGAAAACTACTATACCTAAAACAGAGTTTTCGGATTGACACCATCCGATCTTCTCTTCTCTGAATACTAGTGGTTGACGTTCTACTCAAGAGCTTAAGCTCGATCGGATGTGAACCCCCAGCTTATGCAGAGGATATCGCAATAGCCGTCACAGGGAAATTCCCAAATATCATTAAGGAAGTAATGGAATCGGCAAAATCTGTTCGAAGTGGACAGACAACGTTGGACTGGTTGTGAATCCTCCCAAGACTGAGCTTGTACTGTTTACTAGTCCCTAGTATCACCCCACCAAAGCTGAAAGGAAAACATAACATACTAGAACGCATCAGGTAAGCACCTATACACTGTTAGCCTTAAATGGGGAACTAAACCGATAACGACATACTGGCTGTACACAGCAATAGTGCGACTATGCACGGCGTCATAGAATGGTAGACGACTAGAATAGAAGTCTAGTCCAGGCTAATGGTCGATTAGACTAGAAGTGTAGTACAGTCCATTCTAGTCGTCGAATAGACTAGATGTCTGGTACAGTCTAGTCGTCGACTAGACTAGAAGTCTAGTCCAGTCTAGTCGTCGACTAGACTAGAAGTGTAGTACAGTCCATTCTAGTCGTCGACTAGACTAGAAGTCTAGACCAGTCTAGTCGTCGACTAGCCTAGACTAGAAGTCTAGTCCAGTCTAGTCGTCGACTAGACTAGAAGTCTAGTCCAGTCTAGTCGTCGACTAGACTAGTTTAGTACAGTCTAGTCGTCGACTAGACTAGAAGTCTAGTCCAGTCTAGTCATCGACTAGAATAGAAGTCTAGTCCAGTCTAGTCGTCGATTAGACTAGAAGTCTAGTCCAGTCTAGTCGTCGATTAGACTAGAAGCCTAGTCCAGTCTAGTCATCGACTAGACTAGAAGTCTAGTCCAGTCTAGTCGTCGACTAGCCTAGACTAGAAGTCTAGTCCAGTCTAGTCATCGACTAGACTGGTCGTCGACTAGTCTGGAAATCTATTACAGTCTAGTCGTCGACTAGACTGGAAGTCTAGTCCAGTCTAGTCGTCGACTAGACTAGAAGTCTAGTCCAGTCTAGTCGTCGACTAGCCTAGACTAGAAGTCTAGTCCAGTCTAGTCGTCGACTAGACTAGAAGTCTAGTCCAGTCTAGTCGTCGACTAGACTAGTTTAGTACAGTCTAGTCGTCGACTAGACTAGAAGTCTAGTCCAGTCTAGTCATCGACTAGAATAGAAGTCTATTACAGTCTAGTCATCGACTAGACTAGAAGTCTAGTCCAGTCTAGTCGTCGACTAGCCTAGACTAGAAGTCTAGTCCAGTCTAGTCGTCGACTAGACTAGAAGTCTAGTCCAGTCTAGTCGTCGACTAGACTAGTTTAGTACAGTCTAGTCGTCGACTAGACTAGAAGTCTAGTCCAGTCTAGTCATCGACTAGAATAGAAGTCTAGTCCAGTCTAGTCGTCGATTAGACTAGAAGTCTAGTCCAGTCTAGTCGTCGATTAGACTAGAAGCCTAGTCCAGTCTAGTCATCGACTAGACTAGAAGTCTAGTCCAGTCTAGTCGTCGACTAGCCTAGACTAGAAGTCTAGTCCAGTCTAGTCATCGACTAGACTGGTCGTCGACTAGACTGGAAATCTATTACAGTCTAGTCGTCGACTAGACTGGAAGTCTAGTCCAGTCTAGTCGTCGACTAGACTAGAAGTCTAGTCCAGTCTAGTCGTCGACTAGCCTAGACTAGAAGTCTAGTCCAGTCTAGTCGTCGACTAGACTAGAAGTCTAGTCCAGTCTAGTCATCGACTAGAATAGAAGTCTATTACAGTCTAGTCATCGACTAGACTAGAAGTCTAGTCCAGTCTAGTCGTCGACTAGCCTAGACTAGAAGTCTAGTCCAGTCTAGTCGTCGACTAGACTAGAAGTCTAGTCCAGTCTAGTCGTCGACTAGACTAGTTTAGTACAGTCTAGTCGTCGACTAGACTAGAAGTCTAGTCCAGTCTAGTCATCGACTAGAATAGAAGTCTAGTCCAGTCTAGTCGTCGATTAGACTAGAAGTCTAGTCCAGTCTAGTCGTCGATTAGACTAGAAGCCTAGTCCAGTCTAGTCATCGACTAGACTAGAAGTCTAGTCCAGTCTAGTCATCGACTAGACTAGAAGTCTAGTCCAGTCTAGTCGTCGACTAGCCTAGACTAGAAGTCTAGTCCAGTCTAGTCGTCGACTAGACTAGAAGTCTAGTCCAGTCTAGTCATCGACTAGAATAGAAGTCTAGTCCAGTCTAGTCGTCGATTAGACTAGAAGTCTAGTCCAGTCTAGTCGTCGATTAGACTAGAAGCCTAGTCCAGTCTAGTCATCGACTAGACTAGAAGTCTAGTCCAGTCTAGTCGTCGACTAGCCTAGACTAGAAGTCTAGTCCAGTCTAGTCATCGACTAGACTGGTCGTCGACTAGACTGGAAATCTATTACAGTCTAGTCGTCGACTAGACTGGAAGTCTAGTCCAGTCTAGTCGTCGACTAGACTAGAAGTCTAGTCCAGCCTACTCGTAGACTAGAAGTCTAGGCAGTCTAGTCGTCTTCTAGACGATTAGAAGACTAGCAGAATGTAACCGCAGGAGCAGAACCCCCAGCAAAGGGTATGCAGAGATACAGTTTCATACGGTGTAGAAGAACCAATCTGATCAGTGCAATAGTCAAAAGTCAACTAGTCGAAAAGCTAGTGACTCCAAACTTCAAACTTACACTAAATAATACATAAAAAATATTTCAATTAAATATTTTTAATTGACGTATACATCTATGTTTGGCTTCGCTTCAAGTGCATTTTTATTTAGAGGACAAGCTTGACAACAGATGATAGAATACACCAACCGCTGAAAAGATTAGTTAGGTAGAATTCGCTCACATAAGAGTTATTGCTGTCCTTTTTTTGCTGATATTTTACAGCATCTCAAAGCATTGGCCATTATAGAACCATTGTTTCAATCATTTTTGCCACTACTGTAGTTTCCTGCACCTTTCCAACTCTTTCCGGTTCGAGAATTTGCAACTATAAAAGAAGCCCCCATAGAAAAAAAAGTCAAAAAGACACGAACTATGTGGTTCAAATATTTTGAGCCAGTGGGACGGAAAGTGCTAAAGTTGGCTATAAAAGGTGATAAATCACATGATCTAGGCGGTTAAGCGACAGGACTAAAACTCTATGTAGCACTTCCATCGAATTGAGATTTAAATAAATCGAGTGTTGCACCCGCATGTGGCGCCATCTTGTTGAAACCACATATAATTAATGTCGAATCCAGGGAATTGGTGCATATGCTTGGAATATTTTTCTGTAGCGATCTTCATCGACTGTGCTTCGTTTCATGGTTTACTCTGATTCAGATCACATGGTCAAACCAGCACCAAGATGTCGCTAAGCCAGAAATGGAGCTACCTAAGCGCAACCGCGTGACTTCTACATGGAAGTGACAAAAATCAATAAATTGAGCTAGGAACTGCTCCAGCATTTGATCATCCCCTTGCGGCTATGTCCTTTTTCCAAACCTGAAGAAATGGCTAATTTTTGGAGTATGTTCTTGGAGACAAACAGCCAAAGATGACACTGCGTTGCGGCTCCCACTGGTTACGACAAATGTGGTACAACCCAAGAATACGAAAAGCAACATCTTCTTCTAGTATTTTCTCTACTTGACTCGATGATTCAATTACCCTACTCAGGCCACCACTACCAACGGGAGCATGAGTGAATCCAAATTAAACACCTCCTCACGGTCAGGCAACGATAATTTTTGCTTAACGTCTTTTGCATTCCCATAAACATAAATCCTCAGATAAAGACGACTTCAAAACTGATCCCATCCTCACCATATTCTTGGTCATTTAAATCAAATTGCCACCACAAGCCGATTAAGAACGAAACCACAATTATCGCGTCCCCCTCTTTCCCGTCCAACTCCTGATCGTTTAATTAAATCAATTTAATTTTCCCCTCAAGACACAAAGCCATGAGTAGGAAAGCAAAACAAGTCCGACACACACACGCACAATCGGCCCGTTCGGATGCAATCTAGCGCCATTTGAAATAATTAATCGA
Organism: Eristalis intricaria; assembly: GCA_964034865.1. Lineage (NCBI taxonomy): Eukaryota > Metazoa > Arthropoda > Insecta > Diptera > Syrphidae > Eristalis > Eristalis intricaria. Next base: position 25,920,617 of record OZ035873.1, on the reverse strand, counting down.
GTGGGTTTCTCGTCGACCGGTCCAAGTCTTAACGATTGTTGTTATACTTAACGCAGATACGCCGTGTACGTCAGCAGCAGCAGCTAGCGCATGAAAATGAGCACACTAGCAAGGAACAACACAGAAATGTGCTTTCAAGCTGCGCGACGAACGTAAGCGCATACCATCTGGTGGTTGTAATTACGAGAAATATTCGCAATCGGTGTCGTCGTGCCATGTTTACGATATTTCATTTTTTCTTTCCTTTTTGTATTTATTTATTTTTCAGCCGATATGGGCAGACGAGTTTCCTTAAAAGCTGTGCCATTTACTTTGCGTGCGTTGCATTCATAAATTTTAATAACAACACTGAGAAAGTTGGCGCACACAGTTGTGTTAAGCTAAACAAGTAGGGACAGAGAATGGAATCCTGTGTGAATAGTCAAAAGGTAAGCAAACGAATGCAAATCGAAGTGGAATGTCTTATTTGAAAGTTTGTGGAGATTTTTGCTTTATCAGCTTTTACGGAAAATGATGGCAGACATTTATGGAGAGTCAGAGAGAGAGAGCGAGAGAGAAAGAAGCACAGTCAAATAAATAAGCAGCGAATAGCTGATTGAGTGGTTCCTTAGAAGCAAGGCTCTGGTCCTCTAAGGCTGCTTTCACACTCGCTAGTCGCTAGATTCGTTGGCGATTCTTTCAAATTCCCTTTTGTGATCTCAAGCCACTTTCACACAGGAAATCTTTCAGTCTGTGCAATTGAGATCTCAATGCTGACCTTTTTCTGTTTCCTACCCCCCTTCACGCATGCGTGACCTCTTTCTCACACATGTACAGCATGCTTCCGATACCCAACATTGGGAACATAAGAATAAAGCAACTCAAAGAAAAAACGAAGAGAGAGATAAAAGGGAAAAGCAAGCTCCGAGCACACCAGACGCGGGCTACCCCCAGCACGTCTCACCTTCCTTGCCAACAACATGGAAAAATCGCAGACAAAATTGTCCTGTTTGCAAACGGCCTAACATGGCTCTTAAACCAAGACCTTCTCTGTTACCAGGTCTGCCAAGCTATTTCAAACTTATCCCATCTTGGCCAATCCTATGATGACCTATGGTTTCCAAGTAAGCTGTGGTCTTCTAATCCCTCTTCGAAGCATGCGCCCATATTATTGTTGTTGCTGATCAGAGCTTTTACGTTTGGAGACAGACTTTAAACTAAAACAACTTAGAGTAGAGCGTTAGCAGCTAGACATGACTGACCTAACGAATGCGGCTAATCTAGAGGCATTTAAAGCAACGCCTCAACGAAATACGACTGCGTTTTGAGACATGCCCTAACAGAAACCGCTTCTCAGACCAAAAAAGAAAGATCATGAGAATCATCAAGGGCTTTGTCTCGGCTCCGCATTCAATAAAACTAGCCATAACAACTCTTCCTAAATAACTAAAATATTCCTCTCTTAGAAGACCAAGCCAGGAACCTGTGGGTAGTGTGAAAAGCATGGGTAATGTGACTTGAAGTATCGAAGAGAAGGTTCAGTCAGGAGATGGACCTGGACCTAGCTCCTCAGCAACCACTCGCGTTGTGCGTGCTATTGTTATCCCACGCGTGGAAGGGACCTACAGTTTAATGCCAACTCCGAACGGCGAAGTTGAGAAGCTTTTTATAGACAGGAGTACTCTTTGAACTTTGTCAGGGACCCGAAAGAGGTGGAGCCGTGAATTATCAAAGGCGGTAAATTTGGGTATCGAACCTGGCACCCTCTGCATAGGTGTCGACGCACTTACCCACTGCGCCACTGTGACCCACATGGTTGTCTTCTCCAAAAACCATCAACGCAAACGGGACCAAAGATTGAAAGTAGAACTTTTCTCTCGAAAAGACCAATGGCTTCTTCTCTCTTGTGATTGTCCTTCCGCGTAATAGGAGAGGAATGATCAAGGTGTTACATAATGTCGATGCTAGATTGGTCTTTCGTGCAAGGCTTTAATACTCAATTGCCTCTTGAGCCCAAAGAAATACCGTTTGGCAAGAGGTAATCTGCAGTTAATCTCGGTAATGGTGGTATTCGTACTGCTTACTTGGGAACCGAGGTGGGCGCAGTCCTTCTCTACGTCCAAGGTATAGCTACCTATGGTGGCATTTTGGCTGAGTCTTTGATGGTGTGTCCTTTCTTGAATAGACCGTGGGCATTGTTTAATGATTCATTGACGACTCGTTGTGTTCAATCACGTCAATGTCGTCCGATTATGCTACTAAATGTACGGACTTTTGGAAGATCGTGCCTCTTGTGCAGAGGAGTGAGCTCAAGACGACCATTTCAAGAATGATGTTGAAAAAGTAGCATGGCACCACGACGCTTTGTCTCAGACCTTATAGCCTCTACACTAACGACGTAATATGGATGGGCTGTGGCGTCCTGTAGGGCCAGGGTCTAGCTTCTCAGCAACCACTCGTGGTGTGCGTGTTATTGTTCTCTCACGAGTGAAGGGGATGGCGTTACAGGGCCTAGCTTCTACTGCAACCACTCGTGTTGTGCGTGCTATTTTTCTGTCACGAGTAGAAGGGGAGCTACAGTTTTATGCCGACTCCGAACGGACAAGTTTGAGAAGCTTTCTTTTCTCTAGACACTTACCACTCTTTGAGCATTGTCAGTGACTCGAAAGAGGTGGCACCGTGAAAGTTGCGTAGAGGTCGACGCACATAATCGCAACGCCACGACCAGACTGGTGGTCTACTCTAGTTGGTTCAAAAAAACACCAGACATCTGTCTTTGAAGTTTTCTTTTTACTTTCAAAATGGATTCAATTGGCATGGGTCCCAATCTATAATCAATCTAGCGGTTCCAATTACCAGGGCAACCAATTCGTGCGTCTTTGCAGTAAAGTTCACAGAAGAAGATGAACCTCTTCAGGGATTATTGACGGCGTATGACAGTAAATGTTAATGTATGAAAGGATAGTCTGGCTTGAAGAGACTCGAGTGCCTCCCTGGAACGACGGACATTTCCACACTCAATCACAACTTGGAACCATGAAGCGTCTTAATTTCCTCAACTCCCTGTAGAAGCTGATAAAATTATACTTAACTTGAACTCGCACCCCCTGACCCCTTATTCATTCATCTCTTACCTCACATATCACACAAAGCCATTAGAAGGTTAACGTTTGAAACAATCACTTCCGTCAAATTGTCTTCAACTACATTCAACTGAACGCCATAAATAACTAGCCTTTCAAGCTGGCACTGTTCTGCACTCTAATCGATTGCCTTTCAACCAAGTTGTAGAGTACCACGTGCCAAAAAAAAAACATACTCAAACTCCAATCAATTAAGTCGATTGAACAGTGGAGATGAAAACAAAGAGATAAACGAAAAAAAAAAAGAAAAACCAAACAAGGAAGATGACCTTTTTGATATGAGAGACTCTTGAGAGTCAACAAACTCGAAGCACGCCACATCCCATCGCCTCAAGAACAAGGCATTTGTTTAGAAACGACTTTCCCCCAGCAGAGTATCACACGAGTTCCACTTAACCGTGTCAGTTGCGGAAGTCACCGATTGCCTGAGCGTACTCTTCCAATCCAATCCCAGGGCCCTTGTGGCCTATGGCGAGGGGCACCATCTGAACTTAGAAATCGAAACTATTTCACAGTGATTTCCAACCGAATCGTGTGCCTCCACACTTCATTAACCTATCCGCCGTTGATTGACGCTTGAGCCACAAAAGACGACAATACAGAAACCAGAAACCCACGAGTCTCAGGCGAGAGGCGAAGACAAAATTAGAAAATCACAATTCGAATCCCTTGACTATTCAATGCGCAGCCACTGCGCGATGGATTTCTCAGCGATTTCCTTTTGTTTTTTGTATCTGGTAGCGAAATCTATAAATAATGAAAATAATTGTAGCCATCGATGGAGATCAACCCAAAAAGGTTGCTCGACCGGTTCGACACCGTCACCTTTCCACATCGGCTCAGCGCGACTGACTTGACTTCTTTGTCCGCGTTCAGTGAGCCAACCGAGCCAACCTACGTCGTGTCCATTGCCCAACTAGAGAGTTAGAGAGTTTGGGTTGTGCACGAGAGTGTATTTCGTTTTCCTTTTCTGACTTCGGCTACTGCAGCAGCAGTTGCATGCGATTCATAAACAGTCGAACCGCATTTTCCATGTCGCTATAAATATCTCGCGCTTTTGAGAAATTGCGTTGGCGGAGCGGGAGTGTTCGCAGCCATTTATTCAATATTTTTTCCATTACTTTGGATTCAACACAAGGAAGCGAGCACTTTGAAACCGGAAAAAAAAAATGCAGACGAAAATCCGTTTATCTCTGCCAAAGAGAGTACCACCACTCTACACTTATATTGTGACTTCCGGATGAGACGAACAAACGCGTACGAAAAATATTTCCATCTGGACAGAGGCGAATTGTCCGAACATCTGGTGGAGATACTTACGGTGGAGGCAATCAATTTCGAATAGACGACTTCCGTTTTCCTGCCAAGCGGATTTGCATCAAATACCCATTAGGCGAAAATATGAAGGAAGTCGTGTAACGGGAAGGCGAACTGAGTGTGAAGAGATTATTTTTGGAATGAGAGCAGACAGAGGAGGAGGGTGGTGGAGATTTGGGCTCTTGATGAGTTTAAGTAGACGGTGTCATAATTCAAATTACCTTAAAACTGCGGGAGTAAATGCAATAGATGGAATAGGAAACCAGGTAGATCCTCCATCCAATTTCTAGTTACAATGCTCATACAGTGGACTCAGGCTATTGTCACGGGATACCATAATCTCTTCGAGTTAGACAGAGTTTGACTTAGGGAGAGTCCACTGTATCTGTGCTGAGAGTAATGCTAGTTCAAAATTATTGAGTGTCATACTAGATGCTAGACTAAGCTGAAGACAGTAAAAATCGCATATAACGATATTGGTTATAGCGAAGTATGGATTCTTATGAACCAATCTCGAAGTACCCACTGAGATACGTATACATTCGATTAACGACAAGCTTTTAACGAATTCGCGTATAAGAATGTATTAGAACTAAAAAACGAATATATATACTATACGAACTTATATATATATATATGGGTGGCGCGACAGTCCGAGGCGGACCTGGGCCTAGCTTCTCAGCAACCACTTATGTTGTGCGTGCTATTGTTCTTTCACGAGTGGAAGGGACCTACAGTTTAATGCCGACTCCGAACAGCGAATTTGAGAAGCTTTTTCTAGACAGGAATACTCTTTGAGAATTGTCAGTGACTCGAAAGAGGTGGAGCCGTGAATTATGATAGGTGGTAAAAATTCGGGTATCGAACCTGGCACCCTCTGCGTAGGAGTCGACACACTTACCCACTACGCCACGGCGACCCACTATACGAACTTACTAAAAGAAATAAGGCAAGAATAGTAGCCTCTGACTGTTCTCATAATATGTATTTTAAATTTTTCTTTCGAGACACTAACAATGTTCAGAGAGTAATAAAACTGTCTAGAAAAAGCTTCTCAAACAAATGGCCATTCGGAGTCCTTTAAGGGATGGTAGCGCTACCCATATTATTATTTTTATTAAATATCTTATATTTAGGGATTTCTCGTTTTGTGCATTTTTTTTCTCATTTCGTTTCTAGGATTTATCGTCACTTATTGGTGAACATTTACCCAAAGAGGCCTAAATTGTTTCTCTTGTGATCTGTAGTTATGTGTTTAAAACATTAAAGACAAACAAACATTTTGATCAATTCAAATACTGTTTCAGATGTATTTTTGTATTTTATAGATGTACGTAGACATTTAAAATATTTTACAAACACATTAACATCATCTCTAAGTCAAACGCCTTCTAATTCGAACAAATCATGGTATCCGGTGAAAATTCGACTAGGGATTCCTATCGACAGTCAGACCCATACTGGTCTCTGCGACATTGTCCAGAGCGAGCAAATCTACTGAGTACAACGGGTGGACGGCGTTCACAAGACGACATAATTTATCGTACGACACCCAAAAATGCTCGATTTTAGTACCAATCGTATTTGGTAAAATAATGGATACCATTTCAGATAGTATTAAAAAACAAACATTATTTACTTATAACAGCAAATTCAGTTCCCACTTTTTGGGCTTTTATTTAAAAAAAAAAAAAAAAAAAACAGCAAATTACTTGTTTCATTCCACACGACATAATTCATCGTACGCTAATTGTTTCCATCAAATTTCCCCCGTTTCCCTTTTATTTTGAACAAGAATCATGATATTCTAGAATCAGTGTTTGGTGTAAAACCTTCATCTTGTCAGCTCAACAGTGCTTAATGTTTTGCCTAAAAAAGTAATTATATCAGCTCAACAGCACAGAAAACCCCCGTTCATATCGAAGACAGAACTCCAAGCGGTCTTCGAATCAATAAAGAAGAAAAAGTCAGTTGGAATCGACGTGATCTCCAACATTGTGTTAAGACACCTCCCCTTAGAAGTGGATAATATGTACACGATCCTAATAATGCACATTATCCAGAGCATTGGAAAACTGCGATTTTACAACCCATATCCAAGCCAGGAAAGGATTCGTCACATCCTTGCAACCAATTACAGCAAGGTATTCGATAAAGTGATAAATAGAGTTCTGATCAACTGGACTAAGGACAAAAATATAATTCCGGATAACCAATTCGGTTTCAAAGCGGGGCATGACACTATTCATGCCGCGTCGGAACTGGTGTCGGATATCCAATGGAACAAGAGCCAGAAGCAATGTACGGGTGCCTGCTTGATTGACCTGGAGAAGGCCTTCGACACCGTATGGTTAGAAGGATTTTTCTAGAAGCTCAAACGGCTAGGCGTTAGCAAACCATTGCTGTACCTACTGTGTAACATGCTTACTGGTGTACGGTTCGTAGTCAAGTATGGCAACGTGACCTCGACAGGCATATTCGTTAAAAATGGTTGCCAACAAGGTGCCGTTAAATCGCCGATCCTGTTCAACATTTACTTGAGCGATCTGTTAAGTTCTCTTCCTCATGCAATTGCGTACGCTGATGACTTGATCGGGTACAGATCAGGCAAAAAGATCGAGGAAATCACTACCCTCACGCAGGGTGACTTCGATTCATTCATGAGAAGTTGCGATGACTGGAAGTTGAGTATCAACTTCCGGAAGTCGGAAACCATTCTGTTCAGAACGCTGTTGTATAAGGCCTCGGCGGATACGAAAAAGAATTGGCGAAAATTCTCAATCGTTGGAAGACATGGGGAACCAATGGCACAGAGGACTGTAGTCAGATACCTGGGGATCTGGCTAGATCAGTATCTATATTTTAACAAACATGTAGATGCTGCTATGGCCAGGGCCCGAGGCGCATTTGCCCTTACAAAGAGACTGTTTTACAACAGCCAACTAGAAGCGAGGGTGAAGGTCATCTGCTACATGGCGCTCATCCGGCCAATGCTCACCTATGGCTGTCCCGTGTGGTTCAACGTGAGTGCAAGCTTGATGGAAATGATTCGGTTGTTTGAGAGGGCTTGTCTTAGGGCTTTCCTTCGTCTTTATCGAACTCCAGGGTCCCAGTACATAAAATTCCATTCCAATGAGGTTCTATACAACAGGGCAAACCTGATAAGAGTGGACAATTTCCTGGTGAAGTTGATTCAAGGTCATACTGCTAGAGCGATGAACTCGTCCAATAACTTGATCTCAGGGGCTTACTACCCCAATCCAGAATACCACGAAAAGGTACGCCACAGTGGCTTCATTCCCCCAGAAGTTTTTCTCCATCTAGACAAGAACGGACTGTTACAAAATATGAATGCGGTACCGCTCATTTTTCACATAGCCAGATCAATTGTGGATGAGCGACTCAACCACGACCGTTCTGTCGCACAACGAGCTGAGGAGGGTCTCCTCCGGTTCAGTACGGCGGTATCCAGCCGAGACATTCGGGATGTTGCTAGGCAGCACCAAAATTTCTGGTGGCTGGGGAGCGAGGGAACTCCAGCGTCGAACCCTTTAGACCCGGGGTAGAAAGGGTAGTGCGTTCCCCCTTAAGGGGCGCAGTCGGTCTCTGTCTTGCAGCGGATTAGATGGAAATCTATCAGCCGCAACCTATGGCCGACTTATATATCTTAGGGTAGGTTTTAGGTAGTTTTTTAAGTTGTATATATGTGAGAAAAAAAAAAAACAAAAAAAAAAAGAAGCAAGAATGTATATGTGTATACATGACGATACATGTATACATTGTGTATATTAAGGATATATGCGTATACACATGTGTATAGGGGTATAGACAGGTGTATATGCATATATACGTAGGTTAGCTTAATTTAGTTTGTAAGTTTTATTTTAAGGTAGATTGTAAGTTAGCTTGTAAGTTTTAATATAAACCGTTCAGTCATTAAGTTTTCAAACTTTTTCTTAATAGTAAGTTGTGCTTTTTAAATTCTCATTTATATTTCACTCCGTAAGATTAGGTCGAAAGACAAAGAATAAGGTTAAGTTTAGCTTAGAGTGCCCGCCTAGGGCCAGTAAGTTAGAAGTAGTAACAATGTACGTACAACTAGTTTTAAGCATTTTTGTCTAGTTGTTATGAATTCCACAATAAAAATGAATTAAAATGACAGCACAGAAAAGAAACCTCGATAGATTTTCGACACGTGATAGTCAATTTGTACTTAACTGATAAAAAATCAATGGCAGATATTGCTGAAAGCGTTGGAAAATGTAAATCAAACATTCAGTATATTCATATATTCAATATATTATAGCGACGTGTGAAGATCAGGCCGTCCACGGAAATTGACCGCAAGAGATGAAAGGGTCATTATCAACACTGTTCGCAAAGAGCCAAAAACGAATCGTACCATTATAAAAAATCAAGTCGCGGATATTTGCAACAAAGAAGTCAGTACGCGGACGATAAAGGACAAAGGACCCTAAATAGATGTGAATATTTTGCGAGAACACCAGAGAAATAAGCAGTCGATAAGTGCAGCCGAACAGAAGAAACACATGGACTTTGCAAATTTACACAAACACGATGATTTGTCTTTTTGGAAGAAAGTGTTGTTTACTGATGGAAGTATACACAACATTTTCGGCCACGATGGGGTCCATCGAAAGTATGGCGAAATGTCACTCTCTCGTTGGAAATAAAAAATCTTCGAAGAAAAATTAAACATGGAGGAGGCAGTGTTGTTATGTGGGGATTCATGGTTTGGTCCGGTGTGAGGAAGTTGGTATTCATAGAAGGAAATATGCACGAAAAGTCAAGGAGTGGCTATTGTACTATGCCCCAAGACAGTTGAACTCTACTCCACAGAGACCAGATTTAAGCCCCTTTGAGCATTTGTGGGGCTTCTTAGAGAAAACAGTTGCAAAACAAACTATAACTTCAAAGGTTACACTCAAGTAGGCTCCGCTAATAGAATGGTATCGGGTAGCGAAAGACTTAACCCAGAACCTGTTTTGTTCAATACCTCAGAGACTACAAGCTGTCCTCAAATTTCGTGGAGATCCAACAAGCTACTAGGAAACTACTGCGAAGTAATAACCAATTTTTTTAGCAGGAGTACGACGAATTATGTCGTGTGAATGAAACAACTAATTCATTGTATAAATAAAAGCCCCTAAAGTGGAAACTGAATTTGCTGTTATACGTAAATAATCTTTATTTTTTATTACAATTCTGATATGTAATCCATTAATTTACCAAATACGGTTGGTATTGGAAACGAGTAGCCTGTGTATGTATCAGCGTTGCGGTAATGACAACGCCCCACACTGCTTCGTAATCGCCAGATAGCTGCCAATACGGCTACCTGATGGAAATGGCAACATTTGTGGATGTAACTCCGTTCTGGACACTCTATCATCCTTGACAGATTTCCTGCTACTTAAGATTCTCTTCAAGAGGAGGTCCTCAATCAACCTCCTCTCTACATCTGATCATCAGACGGTGGATGGTCCTATGCGAATCTTCACGGACGGATCAAAGATGGCCGAAGGAGTTGGCGAAGGCGTCTTTATATTCAATCATCACTTCGATTACCGATCACTGTAGAGTCTTTCTTTGGCTATTCTATGTGCTATGAAGTATGGTGTAGCGTTTAAAACTCTGGATGCAGACACGTTTAAATAAAAGTCTTTCCTGATCTGAATCTTTTTACGAAATGCCGGAGAACTTTAAAAGCCAACATAAGCTGGTGCCGGCCCACTGTAACAATTCAGAAATCTGCAAAGAGGATGAACTCGCTAGATAAGGAGCTAGTTCAGTAGTCTTTGTGGAGATCTGCCATCCATTCTTACCGCCACTGGAAAACATTCGCTGAAGCTCGAAACATGCACTCGTGCTCATACAATTAAGCCACATTTGTTGTAATACAATTTTTTTTACTACCCTGGGTTCTATTTTATTGTTTTTTTTGTATGCGTTATAAAATTCGGTTATTAAAGTGTTAGCAAATAAACGGTAAGGGCTGATCAGCATTGCATTCCCAAAAAATGCATATATTTTTCTAATACAGTGGACTCTCCCTAAGTCGAACTCTCCTTAAGTCGAAACTCTCCCTTACTCGAACATTTTCGCCATATTTTACATACATTTCCCTCAATTTTCCTTACAAAAACCTCTCTCTAAGTCAAACTCCCCCAAACTCGAACAAATTATGTTATCCCGTGACAATTCGACTTTGGGGGAGTCCACTGTATTATTATTCTTCCTGTGCTCATATAATTAAGCCACCCATTGCTAACAGTCATCCAGAGCAGTGCGTTCTTGTTTTTAAGCAAGTGAGTGTCCTGAAACCTTGTTACAGTGCGTTGACATTCATTTTTGTTTTTAAAGTTGCAAAAAATGGGCAAAAATAAAACCAGCACTCCATGTGAGAGGCAAATGGTATGGAATTCATACGTAAAGCATAAATTGATAGCAGAGGGGACGAGACTTTCGGGATTTTCTCGCGGAAAAGTAAGAAATGCAATCCTTTTTTTACAAGAAAAATTATAGTTTTGAAAATTTGCCAAGACATAAGCCTCGTAAGACTAGTATCGACTACTTGCCCGTTCGAGCAAGACTGATCCACTTTTGACGTCAGCAGAAATAGGGAAGGTTCTGGAAACTTCATACGACGTGTAACTGTCATCACAAACTGTGCGAAGACGTCTAATAGAAAAGAATTTAAATGGACGCATTGACAGGAGAAAGCCAAACGTGTCAAAGAAAAACCACATGAAACGGTTGACATTTGCTAAAGAGCATTTAAATAAAGATCAAAAATTCTGGGATTTGATTCTTTGGAGCGATGAGGTTAAGTTCAATTTATTTGGTAACGATGGCAAACCGTACGTCAGACGCCCTCCGTGTAAAGAATTGGACCCAATGTACACAAAAAAAAAAAACTGTGAAGCACGGAGGGGGCTCAGAAGGTTTTACATCATCTGGTGTAGGTCCCATTAACGAAATAACTGGGAACACGACAGGTGAAATTTACCAAAAACGTTTTAGAAAAAAAAGGTGATTTTGTAGATGATTGACCATGAGCTTGGACCTTGCAGCACGACAATGACCCCAAATACACTTCACGTGTCGTAAGATCGTGGTTGGAAAGGGAAAATATAAAGGTTTTGAACTGGCCACCACAAAGTCCCGACCATAATAAAAAAAAAAGCTCTGTTACAGCCCAAAAACCCTTTAGCAAAGCCAAGCTGTTGGAGATTATAAAGGAGGAGTGGGAACAAATCCCCACTCCATCAATCTGCAGGAATCTGGTGTCATCTATGCGGCGCAGGTGCGGGGAAGTTATTAAAAATAAGGCTTTTCCAACTATTGATATTGACACTACAATTTAATTTTATATAAACAAAATAGTATTTCAATGATTTTTTTCGTGATTTTATGAATTTTTCACAGTTGACTTAATTATATGTAAATTGACACAAATTACAACATTTGAGCTTCTGAATTATTTTAAGTTGTTAAATTATGAATTAAACATTAGTTAAGTTTCATTAAAGTTTAATAATAAGTACTGCATTCATTTCTTTTTCATCATTACAAAAGTGTTGAGCAATATTGCACGAGGAATAAAAATGATCCCTTTTCTCAATCGACTCAATAATCAACATAAACTACCCTCTTGAGTGATAGAGAGGGTGGCCAACGATCGGGTGAATCAGAGAGGACATGCACTGGCAATCGTCTTTGGATCGCGAAAGGGTACGGTCGTTGGTTTACCCGTGATAGATATATTTTCATCTAATAAAAGTGATATTTTCATCAAATTATCTACAGCCTTAATTGTATGAGCACAAGCGTATGTTCACACAAATCGTATACGGTCTTCTGACACAGGATGCCTTTCAATTATTGTCTACTCTCAACCCCAAACGATCACACAGACTGAGCAGCCCGAATCTCAGAATTCTCATCCGCATCATCACGCCACAAGTTTGGGTCTGGCCTACAACGATTTTTACAAAATCAGGCCAATGCAAAAGGACTGGATGACAGACAGAATGATAAACAAGCGAAATGATTACCTAAAGAGAAGATGATTGTTTACAAACAATAACTGACCACCTCAACCATTGTCTACGTATCTGCTGCAGCGTGCCTCATTATCAACAGAAACAGGCCCACAATTCCCCATCATTCAAAGTCAAACAATATAATTAATTTCCCGCAATGCAAGGGTCTTCCATGCGATTCCACAGCCAACGCAGAGTTTGTCGTACAAAACAACATCATTTCAACTTTAGAAAGTTGCACAAGCCAAACAAAAGCAGCAAATCGACACAACGCAATCTAAAAAAAAAAACATAGAGATACACTCGTACAATAAGGAAAAGATCTCAACAAAGCACCATAGTCAGTGCTAGAAAGCAACAACAATGTCAGATAGACAATTGCAGGCAACAAATTTGTTGCAAATGAATTCAATTGAATGGCCTCAGGGTCTGGCTGGAAACCGGGGCAGCGAGCTGAAAGGCAATGCGAGATCGTAACACAAGCGCGCTCGTTGATACCGAATATCGCATGGTGTGTGTGAGTGCTCCTCCTCTGGTGGGTGATATTTAAAAATAAAATAAAACTCAATCCATGGGCATACCCGACTGGTTGTGTCTGCGTGTGAGTGTGTGCGTTTGTGTTTTAGAGAAGCACTGGTCTGGAACAGGCTACAAATGAGCTGAACTACTTCAAGTCTCATTTTGTTGCTGTTTCATGGAAGGGGTGAAGATCAAATACAACTGCAGCTGTTAGCACATTTCATACGAGTACTTTGCAAGTAGATAAAAAAAAATATACATTTGCACTCGGGTCTAGAACAAAACACACAAAAAAAGCAGACGACAGCAATGATAAATATGAACACTCAACTGGTAGTTGTCGTGATTATTTATACTGCTCCCCCTTCTTCTTCTTCTCGTTGTTCCACATGCTAATCGAAGCAGATACCATCCCCCAAGTAGCCGCCCTCAGAGTGTCACTGTTCAGCAATGAACACAACAACCGCGTGTTTAACTTTGAACTGAAAGTTGTCATATTTGCATGTGTATCGCATTTGACGGCAAATGCTTGGGCAATAAATTGAATCACAAAAAAAAAGACGATTACTATTTACCTTGTTATCTAGCAATGGGACTGTGTCAGGCGGGAGATTGATTTTGCGAGGATCATTATTCCTTATCCGAATTGAGGGGGAAATTACTTTGTCAGCACATCTGATCGAACAGTTCGGAGTTGGTCGACTTAGGGTCATTTTGTTCACCAAAATTCAATCTTAACTTGGGATCTTCCTCTTCAACTTCTGGATTTGCTTTCACTCACTCAACTTGGATGGTGTCAACTCTCAAATTACAACTCATGAGTTTATCAACTCACGGAAAAAGCGGAAGTGGGGATTTTGCTCTTACTCTCTCTCTCGCTCTTACTCACTCTCTCTCTTACTATATCTCTCTCTCTCGCTCTTACTCACTCTCTCTCTTACTATATCTCTCTCTCTCTCGCTCTTACTCACTTTCTCTCTTACTTTCTCTCTCGCTCTTACTCACTTTCTCTCTTACTATATCTCTCTCGCTCTCTCTCTCTCTTTCCCCCTCCCTCCCTCTCTCTCTCTCTCTCTCACGCTATCTCTCTCGTTCTCTCCCTCCCTCTCTCTCTCTCTCTCTCTCTCTCTCTTCACTTCCATTGACGTGTGTCACGGACAAAAATAATGGTGCTCGAACTAATGCAGGTTTCATTGTCGTGAAACGACAGAAGATACTGGCCCTTTCGATTTAATGTGAAATAATGAAGTACTTGATAGATTCTTTCTCATTTGTTAACAGACACCGTGAATTAAGGACACTTACAAGATCTTGTCTGCCGTTTTGTGTACTCGCCTGAAGCCGTTTACAAATAACCTGATTGGTCCACATCAGTAAGAAGCCGTTTACAAATAACCTGATAGGTCCATATCAGTGTGGCTTCAGACCAGGGAAGTCCACCATCGACCAGATTTTGCAAAAGACCCAAGAGATGCAGATGGACACCCGCCACCTTTTTGTCGATTTCAAGGCCGCATATGACAGCGTGCATAGGGACGAGCTATACAACGCCATGTCTAATTTTGACATTCCTGCCAAGCTCGTCAGGTTGTGCAGGATGTCAATGGAAAATTCTCGCTGCTGCATCAAGGTCGGTAACGAACTCACCGAGACCTTCGATGTCAAAAAAAGGTCTTAGACAAGGCGACTTGCTGTCATGTGACTTCTTTAACTTCATCCTGGAGAAGATCTTGCAAGACTCACACGTCAACACTGGAGGCAAGATCTTCCAGAAGTCCGTACAACTGTTAGCATACGCGGATGACATTGACGTGATTGGCAGAACACAGCGAGCCGTCAATGAGGCGTTTGCTGGTATTGAGGCGGAAGCGGCTAAAATGGGTCTAGCGGTGAATGAGGGATAAACGAAGTACATGCTGTCATCAAGAAAGGACACACAACATCGACGCCTTGGACGAAGCGTCACAATGGGCAGCTATAACTTCGAGGTAGTGAAGGACTTCGTCTACCTCGGCTCGCAAGTGAACAGTACGAACAACACCAGTACCGAGATCAAATGCAGAGTAACTCTTGCCAACCGCTGTTTCTATAGCCTCAAGAGGCAATTGAGTAGTAGAGCCATCTCTCGAAGGACCAAGCTGACTTTATACAAGACCTTGATCATCCCAGCCCTGCTTTACGGCGCGGAGGCTTGGACAATCAAAGTGGTTGAGGAATCCCTTGGTCTCTTCGAGAGAAAAGCTCTGCGTGCGATCTTTGGTCCTGTCTGCGTTGACGGTTTTTGGAGAAGAAGATTCAACCACGAACTGTACGGGCTGTACAGCGACATGAGTCTAGTAAGGCGTCATCAGATCCAACGCCTAAAATAGCTAGGCCATGTAGTGCGTATGGACAATTCAGCTCCGGTCCGCAGAGGCTTCGACTCCGAACCCGTGGGACAACGTAACAGAGGATGACAGAGGTGGCGCACCCAGGTGGAGAAGGACGTCAACCAACTTGGCGTGCGAAACTGGATACAGCTAGCTAGACACCGTGCTAGCTGGAGAGGCTTGTTGGCTGAGGCCCAGGTCCACGCCGGACTGTAGGAGAGGAATAATCGCTAACACACACTTCTGAATAAGCGCCCAAATCTTGAAAACGGTGCCTCCGACACTGGGCCTTTCTTCTCGACATCGATAGCGGAGCCAATGACGAATATTTCCATGCCAGGTTTTTGCTGCCAGCCCCACAGGAGTCCAATAGGCGGAGAAGGACGCAGTTTACGAGAGGAATAATCGGTAACACACATTTCCAACTTGCCATTGAGGTGGACGTTTATAAATTACAATGATCCAATACACATTTAAAGGCTCCTTAAAATGGCTTATAGCTCAAAAAATAAATGACTTCCCTTGACTTGTGCAAATTCCTTCGACAACATGGAATACCAAATTGGATTGAAAACGTCCAAAAACATTGATACGATTTTAAGAGTTCAACAACGGAATGGCGAATGAAAAAAACATAGATTTAAAGACAAAACACGTGAAATAACTTCAAGGAATAATAAGACTTTAGTTAAAGAATTTCTCGACGGCCAAATAAAGAGAAAGTTGACAGAAGTGGCAGCTGGCTTGGTATATGCAGCTTCTTCTGTCAAACTTCACTTGAGTGCGTTCGTAAATGCGTTGCTATGTAAGGACATTTTTTGCAGTGTATTATGGTAGGACGCAATTCCTTTCCCATACACAGATGACTATCCCGAGTCGAGAGTATTCCGAGGCGATTACAAGCGAAATGTTTCTGGTTAGGTGTTATAATACTATAATAAATTATATGACAATAATATAAATACAAATAAATAATATGACATATATAATATAATGTATGTTTTTCCTTGTGTGGAGTGGCGTGACGTGTTAATTAAGGTCTAATAACATTTAAGTACCTCTGACCGACTCTTAAGAAATATTCTCCGTCAACAAAATAACAGGAAAAAAACCTACAAACAAGATAAGCAGTCACTGTGAATAGCCCTTCAAGGTTGATGATCGTATTGATTAACGTCACACACAGTCATAGTCTTGCAACAGCATGACAAGATCAGTCGAAGACAACACCAACAAAGGACGTACTTTTAGCTGGTGAGTCACAGAGGACATTTGAAATTCAATACGTAGTCTTGTTCCCATGTGAAACATGCATCATTTCCCCATTTACTCCTCCCTCTTCATATGATACATAATCCTGTCTATTTGCTGGCCTCATCAATTTTACTTTATAAGCCCCAATGCCACCACGGCTGACTTAACCAAACGAAATTCATTACTGAGCAACATGAGCAAGCCAACACAACAGCCTAGCAACAAGCGTCGTTAATTTCTGCTCTCGTTCGTGTTAAGATCGATGGGGGTGATCTTCCAATGTCGACAACCAGCTGATCGATCAAAGCTCGTTTCTAATTGATTTCCCTTTAATTCAGCCCAACAGCCAGTGCATCAATCTTCGACCCAGCCACACAAAGAATCCGCAAATCCCCCCTTAATTCGCAGTCGAAACCCAACTCGATTCTGATCACATTTCCAGATCATTATCGATCATTCGGGAATAAACTCAAGTTTACATTGAATCACGTTTTCTAATCAGTGACATCAGCTGCTGCTTTGGTTTTTTCCCAAGCGTCATCTCCGACTGTCTCCGAGCGATCAAACAAAACCCACAATGGCATTAGTTCCCCGACACTCTCCTTCCTGCACGATTGCAAAATCCACTGAGTCACTAATTAAATTCTTCGCTCAAGTTCACGATTCGTGAACTTTCGTAAATATAGTCGATTTCCAAATCGGTTTGTGTCTTGAAAAGAATATGAACATAAAAATAATTAATCACACAAGACATCGTTTTATTTGCGGACTGAAACCATTGTCAGAGACCGCAGAAGAGACATTGTTAGAGCGTGCAGCAAGCCACAGCAACAGAAATGTAATCAAACACAATTAATTTGAGTTAGAAACCACAACTAAGCGCGTAGAGCTGTGCGCGCACAAGCATTGAGTTCATGGAAGTTTATGTTCAATCACATACAAGTAGTCGTTGAAATGATTACACGACTGGTGGCATAGAGGCTGTTAGACAGGCCTTCGGGTGGATTTGCAAAGTCGCAATTAGATTGACGTTGAAAGAGTTGTACGAAGCTGGCTTTCCACTTGTGTGCACGATCCATCGGTGGGTAGTAAAAAATCACGTTGATTAATCCAATGACTCACCTCAAGCGTCATCGTACAAGTCTCCCCTCCCGGCAGCGGCGACGAGCCGTACATGCAGACGTACATAAGGTATGCAAATAGAAATCTTTGCCAGTTTCCGCGTCGTTGAGCAACGTCATTGATATTCAGTGAATAAATATTTAGTCAATATTGGATACACAGCATTTGTCACTTCGCACATTGTGTGTGTGAACCACCAGAATGTTCCAGTGAGACTCAATGTCGTGTGTTCAGTTTCACACATTTTGCGGTGAGGGCCGAAATTGAAAAACGATACGAGACAATCACGTTACTCGTATCTTTGTTGCGGTCAGTGTCTGTCTGTTGTTGCCTTGACTTTGTATTGGAATTTAATTAAATTAATCCGAATTGTTAGCAGAATTGTGTTCAACACAAAAGCGCGAGCTGACATTCGATCTTATGACCGACAGTAGTGGGCAGCCTGAAAATATATTGCAGCGCAGAGAAATGTCATTCGGTCGCCTAGAAGGCTGCAATTATATTTGTACCAACGTTTGGAAGCAGTCACTGGGAATTGCGAGAAAAATGTCAGTTGTGCAAATGATCGCCAAGGAGTTCACCAAGAGTCTTGGAAATTATTGTGCAGGTAGATGAAGCTATGTTTCAACGGACACACAGCACAACAAACCCGACCTCTTTAGGGTATGATTTTGCTGTCACTTTGAACTAAGAACGTTTAGATCACTCGATTGCCATTATCCTCCATTCCTTCCTGTGGTGTTACATGTAATATTCCTATTTGATAATTGATTGCTGCTTATGGTCACTTAGTGCTTCTCTATTATGTCCCAAATTTTTTCATTTGACATAGCTACAATGCTGCTGATTGAATCTCTAGCTGCTACAAGTGCTGGAAGGTCGTCTTCTCTCCTTCCTCATTCCTGCAACTCTTACAAAAGTGTAACAGTCGTTACAGAGCGCACCCTTACTTCTTCTTCTTCTTATTTCTCGGTCTCTGACTAGCTGTCTCCAGTGTCGCACGCCAAGTTGGTTGAGGTCCTTCTCCACCTGGGTGCGCCACCTTAAACGCGGTCTCTGTTACGTTGTCCCACGGGTTCGGCGTCGAAGACTCTTTGGCCCGAAGGTGAGTTGTCCATACGCTCTACATGGCCTAGATATCTTAGGCGTTGGATCCCAAGACGATTGACTAGACTCATGTCGTTGTACAGCCCGTACAGTTCGTGGTTGAATCTTCTCCTTCAGAAACCGTCGACGCAAGCAGAACCAAAGATCGCACGCAGAACTTTTCTCTCGAAGAGACCAATGACTTCCTCATCCGCTTTTGAGATTGTTCATGCCTCCGCGCCGTACAGCAGGACTGAGATGATCAAGGTCTTGTATAAAGTCAGCTTGATCATTCGATAGGTGGCTCTTCTACTCAATTGCCTCTTGAGCCCGTAGAAACAGCAGTTGGCAAGAGTTACTCTGCGTTTGATCTCGGTACTGGTGTTGTTTGTACTATTTACTGCGGAGACGAGGTAGACGAAGTCTTTGACTACTTCGAAGCTATAGCTGCCCATTGTGACGCTCTGTCCAAGACGTCGATGTTATGTGTCCTTTCTTGATGACAGCATATACTTCGTTTTGCCCTCATTCACCGCTAGACCCATTTTAGCAGCTTCCGCATCAATGTGAAGAAACGCCTCATTGACGGCTCGCTGTGTTCTGCCAATCACGTCAATGTCATCCGCGTATGGTACGGTCTTCTGGAAGATCGTGCCTCTAGCGTTGGCGTGTGAGTCTTGTACCCTTACTTGATTTCCCATAATGCAGTGACTGGTCTTTACCGGTTTATATCAAAGCATTGATACGGCGTCTTGTTAAGGAAAATGTGTCGGAACTTAGCCTTTGTCAACAAGCTTCTCTATCACCCCACGTGGTTAAATCTGAGCACCTTCGAACGAAGGCGGAATACTCCCTAACTACCGTGAGACTTCGTTGGCGGCCACAAAGGAGAGGAGAGGAAAGTGAATTTGTTCCATGGTCCAATTTATCTTTACGAATGGCTTCGGAGAAGTTGATAAACCGATAGGTCATGGCGGCATCGTGAGCTCCAATCAGCAAGAGCAACCTGGTAAGCATGTCTTTTTGAGCAACTCCTACATATTCAGAAACCAGGTCTTCTAGGGCCGGAACGTCGGCGCCAACGGCGGCGCTTCAAGTCCCATAGAGGTTACCAATTCTTGGCGCTATTAGCATAACAGAAGTAGCCGTCAATGACGCACTTGCTGGCACTGAGCGCATTATATGGATAGAGCTGTGAACAACGAAAGAAGTATATGCTGCCAGCGTCAAACAACAAAGTTTTGGCTAAAGCGTTAAGACGGGCATGTCGATGAAGTCAAGGGCTTCGTCTACCTTTTGTCCGCAGTTAGCAGTACAAACAACATCGATGCCAAACGAAAAATAACTCTTGGCAATCGCTGCTTCTTTGTGGTTAAAGAGGTAAATGAGTAATAGAGCGGTCACTCGGATCGTGGTAACAATGAACATACCCCTGCCCGGCACAGAGGCATGGGCAATCTCAAAAGCGGTTGAAGAAGACCTTAGTCACTACGAGAGGAAAGTTCTGCGTACCTTTCATCCTGTTGGTATTGATGGCATCTGGAGAGGAAGATTCAACCATGAGCTCTACAGGTTGTGCGTGGCTGGGTTTTAGATCAGTTCTGCTTGTGGGATAATGGAACAGGAGCGCCCAGGTTTAAGTTAGCGCACAAATAGTGAAAGACCTCAACCTTAACAAAGTTGGTGAGCTTAACTAAATGCAGTTAGCTAGATATCGCCCTTGCCGGAGAGGCTTGTTTCTTGAGGACCAGGTTCACTCTGAACCGTAAAGGCACACAAAGGAAGAAGAAGGCTGGCAATAAGTCATCTTGTCACATCCAGGACAAGCTAAAACTCATCGCAAATGATTTCTGTTAGAGTTGTTTGGTCGAGGAGGTTGAGGTATACATATTACTCTATACTTCCCCGGCCATTGTGTCTTTCAGACCCTCGAGTCTCAGGCACCTGCACTTGTAAGTCACTCTTTTGAACAACTTCAGCGATGTCCCGAGGTGAATCACGTGGTCGCCGAGGCGATTATTTCCAATGATTCCGACGTGTCCCGGGATCTTGATTGATTTTCGATCTGTCGAATACTATATTTCTTACGAGAGATGCGTAGTAATCAATATTGCAGTGGTTGGTTATGGCGTCGAGGGAGGAACGAGAGTCAGTACAAATAACGTATTTTTGGTTTGATGTTTTAATATGTTGAAGTGCTGCTGTAATTGCAATTATTTCAGCTGAGTACACCGAGTTGTAACTTGGGAGTAAGGAACGATAAATAATAATAATATGGGTGGCGCTACAATCCGAGGCGGACCAGGGCCTAGCTTCCACAGCAACTACTAGTGTTGTGCGTGATATTGTTCTTTCACGAGTGGAAGAGACCTACAGTTTAATGCCGACTCCGAACGGCCAATTTGAGAAGCTTTTTCTAGACAGGAATACTCTTTGAGCATTGTCAGTGACTGGAAAGAGGTGGAGCCGTGAATTATGATAAGTGGTTAATTCGGGTATCGAACCTGGAACCCACCCTCTGCATAGGACTCGGCGCACTAAACCACGGCGACCCACGATAAATAGTTCTGTTCAACTCCGTTACGCTGAAGCTAGTGTTGTCAATCATTTTTGATCCTTTACACAGACCAGAGGTATTTCTCTCGGACTATTCTTATCCAATCATCATGCGAAAGATCTGCCTGGCATTGACATACAACTCTCTAATGCATTCTGTAAAACGAGAATCATAAACCTTCATTACTCATATCTCACTTGCCTCTGGAGACTAAATAAACAAGTGAATATAACGAGGGATTGTCGCGAGTTGTTGTCAAAATTGATCAGTATCAATTTTTGCATGACTAGCAGACGTAAATTATAATAAACGCAAACGCGACAAGACTTATCCAGTCACGGAATCAGAAGAACTTAAATCCTCTCATGGTCATTAACTCGACGATAGTTAGCAATTGTTAATTCCGATGTTTTGAAACATGATGCAACATCAAAATGCATCAAGTCTTATTTGGAGTTATCAGACCGCCCTTTCACGTAAGATGTGCTATCAGTCGCGAGAACATAAATGATTAGAAACACAGTTGCTTATTGGAAATATACACAATGTACAACGAAGCACTTTGAATGCTTCTATAAGCAAATCCATTAAGTGATGGGAATGATCTCGGAATATGCTTAAATGGTAACATACGCGAACTTGCTGTCGTGGATGTCTATGGCGAAGTCTCGATGAGATGTTTGCCGAGGATGAAGTTGGATGACTTCGCTTCGACCGATGAATTGTCCAAACAGATGTAGGTATCATTCCCAAGAGTTGATATCAGAAATATTTCGGGGCAACTAGATTCCCTAGATTGTAAATTACATCCGCGATTAAAGTAAACATATAACGCGATGTGCTGCCTCTCTGTTGTGTTCTGAGGTCTATAAAGTCCCCAAACTGTTTCTCATCTCATCTTCAGTGACCCACATGATCCACGAAATGTGCCACAGGGCTAATGGACACGCGAAGAATCCCCACTCTATTTAATCTCTCGGCATCGATCCCAACTCATCATTAGTTATGCCCAAGATCACCCAGTCGACTTCGGACTTGAACAAACCACGTCGTCCTGGATCTGCCGTGTGGCCGCCTACATGCTGGAATCACATTAAAGGCACTCCTCAGAAATTGTTTTGGAAGACAAATTAACCTTTTCACAGCTGTTTGGCCAGTTAGTCATGCTTTGCGATAGGCGAACGTCATCTTCCTATTGCACTCTGTACACCGATATTTAATCTCGACAATCAGAATATGACATTTTATTCACCTTTCACATGACAAGAATTGATGTCATTGAAGACGGTATCCGAAATATGAATGCAGAAAGAGAGGAAACAATTCTCAATCCCTTAGGCATCCTTCGATTAATGATGTACCAGGTATGGTGATGAAGATAATTGCTTGGCTTAGCTCTATCATGTCATGTAGAGGGCCAGGGCCTAGCTTCTCAGCAACCACTCGTGTTTTGCGTACTATTGTTATCCCACGCGTGGAAGGGACCTACAGTTAAATGCCGACACCGAACGTCCAATTTGAAAAGCTTTTTCGAGACAGGAATACTCTTTGAGCATTGTCAGTAACTCGAAAGAGGTGGAGCCGTGAATTATCAAAGGTGGTAAATTCGGGTATCGAGCCTGGCATCCTCTGCGTAGAAGTCGACGCACTAACCCACTACGCCACGACGACCCACGGCTCTATCATGTATCCCAGTAATTAAGGCCAATGAATACAAGCGCTAGCTTAATAAACAAGAAGCGTCTTGTTTTTATACGTTTGCCGGGACTAATTGCTCGAGTAGAGTTCATGACGCAGTTGCTTTGTGACTACCTCAACGTTTGGGGCATTGCTTCTGTGGAGACATTCGAATTCTGATGCCAACATCCTAATGGATGTGGAGTTGTTTATCTTGAAATCCGCACCGTATACTGGTCAAAAACAAGAAGCAATTGTAGAACACCGAAACCACCCAAAAAATAAAAAAAAACAACACTACGCGCTGCGACAACTTCTTTTGTTGATTATACTGTTGAACGTCAGTGTATTTATACACAATGGACTCGACGTCCGTTTTGGGGAGACTTTAGGTCGTTCACTCGATCAGCTGGTGGCTCTTTCCAAATATTAGAGCACAGCTGGCAAACGGTACTATGCATTGTGTAATCTTACATTACACTATGTCATGCAAGTAAGGCACCATGCAATATTTATTCTTCTACAAAATCTACAGCTTCTACTCCGTTAGAAGCTCTCATTTTGTATTGTGGAGAAATCAGGTACTTTGGACTAGGGTCAACATGCCGCCTAGAACCGCAAGGTGTTTTACTAGATGAAAGAGAAGCATATTATATCATGTCTTGCTAATATAGCAACACTTCTAAGGGGACTTCTTCGCTGCACTATGCACAAATTCATAGAAATTGGTTTCCCTAGCAATAAATGAATTAGTGTGAACACTCCTAAAAAGGGCAATCCGAGAAAATGCGAAGGAAAGTGGGAAGAAAATGATATTAGATGGCCTCTAAATTGGTACAAATATCATTCCGTCCCATAGTTCCGAAATAAAATGTTCCAGAAGTGTTAACTGCTCATTATAATTTGTTAAAAAGTACATACTGTTCAATTTCAATGAATGGGTGCTTTGTGGCAACAACTGAACAAGAACAAGGAATTTTTTTACAAACTGTACCAACATTACGTTCCCCCACAAGATCCCCAATTTTACGTAGATGCACATACCCGCTTTGAAACTTGTACACAATTCCCACACCTCTTTCTTTTGTGGCCCTTAACTTAGGTTATTTTTCAGGTAATTCTAACGAAGTTCTCTCTCCATGATCCTTTTCATCGGTGCCTCGTTTTCAGATGTTAACTTATATGAAAAAAACCAAGTGTATTGCATGCAATTCATTTCGGTGGTGCCTCAATTACAGTGTTTTCCAATTTGGAGGTTTCACGGTTTGTCACTGGCAAATAAATAGGACAGCCCATACCCCTTTCTACAAGTAACAAACACTGTTAATAACAGATGCCATCAACGACGCCAATCGGAGGTGGATGGAATAAGATATTTGCAGGCCTTCAAGCTAGCTAATATGGCCTTCAACAAATAAAAACCTTGACATGGTGCGGGCTGAAGGGTTGACTCTCCCACTGCACACCGCAAGGGGGAGTACTTTCCCCTCTTCTCTGGATACTAGTGGTAGACGAACTTCTTAATGAACATAGTCATGGCGACTGCAAGCCTACGCTGACGACATAACCTTAGTCGTAACAGGCAAAATTTCCCCAAACCATTAAGAGACATTATGGAAACCTCTATAAAGATGATAGAAAGGTGGACGGGAAGAGCTGGTCTATATGTTAACCCATCCAAGACGGAACTCGTACTGTTCACAAAAAGATACAAAATACCTTCTTGAATCCCACCAAAGTTGAAGAACAAGGAACTAAGTTTTACTAGTCAGGCCAAATACTTAGGCGTAATATTAGACAGTAAGCTATGCTGGAAACCAAATATTCAGTACCGTATTAGCAAGCCGGCGGTGGCTATGTATACTTGCTAGAGGATCCTGGGTTCGAAATGTGGGCTCAATCCGAAAATGACACACTGGGTACATACAGCAGTCGTCAGACCGGGAAGGTGGCGGCTACCTGGGCAGCGATCAGGTTGAGCGAATGCAACCGCTGGAGCAAAATGCAGTTTAGGTCACATGGAAATAATGAAGGATGCGAACGGTTTAACGCATACAGATTATATTTCGCCCGTCGTAGACGAAAAATGGCACTGAGCTAGGAGTATTTGCGTCAGGAAATATCCTTCTCTCTGTCCCGTCGATTGTCCAACCACTGTAGTATATTCCAGGCAGAAGCAAAAGCTATCCAAGAGGCTGCCCGCTTACTGTCAATAAACCCGATAGAAGGGCTATCTATCGGCATCTACATAGACAGTCAAGCGGCCATCAAGGTTTTGGATACCCCATCAATCAAATCAAAGATGGTAAAACTTTGCCCTCTATCTCTTAGGGAGGTAGCGGTCAGATGCAACCTTACCCTATGCTGGGTCCCTGGGCATTGTGGTTACAATGCTGGGCCCCTGGGCATAGTGGTACTATGCTGGGTCCCTGGGCATAGTGGTACTATGCTGGGTCCCTGGGTATAGTGGTATTCCAAGCAACGAAAGGGCCGACGAGGTAGCTTAAACATGGGTGGGTTTGCCAATGGCAAGTAATCAGGACTCCCCATATCCTTGTCTTCGAGTAACAAACACTTTGTTACTTACAGATGCCATCAACGCCGCCAATCGGATGTGGATGGAATTAGATACTTGCAGGACTTCAAGGCTAATATGGCCTTCAATAAATCCCAAAAAGGATATCAGTAATGTAATTGGCATTACTACTGGACATTGCCTAGTAGACACACACCCCGAAATCGTGGATCTTTTGCAATTTGTTGTAAAGAATCTGCCATTCGGCATCCACGACTTTCTGGTATTCCTTGACGTTGTGGACACGAATCTCGGCTTTATCCCTCTCGGCTTTAAGTTCCCATTCGATGTTCAGTAACGCGATTTTGCAGCTTTTATACGATTTCGGTTGCATTTCAAAACCGGCATACGAGAAGGTCTTCTTAAACGCGACACCCGAGACGATGGTGCTTTCTTCCAGAGAGCCACCGGTGACTTTCTTGATTCCGATCATGTTAAGAGGCAGAAGTTCGTCCATGGCAAGAACAGCATCGACGAACATTTTCGAAAAGAAATGGCATTGCATTGTACAATGACTTCTGTAGGATCTGCAGGGACAAAGACGAAGAAGAAACTACGCTACATTACGTCGGCACTTGCCCAGCATTTGCAAGGACAAGGAAAAACACACTAGGCAGCTGTTCATAAAAGCCTAGAGGTAATGTCTGACATAAAAATTCTGGACATACAAAAATTTATCAAAACTACTAATTGGTTGTAATCCAGCAAAGAAGTGCATCATCAAGGATATTAGCCTACCACTAGGTATTTTCAAGTGTTTAGTTAGAACCCCAAAAAGGAACCTGGGTGCCGACTAGTGACATCACAATGGATCCAATCAAGATCTAAGTGGACCAGAACTGCTCCAGTTGTGGCATTCACATTTACCTAACATAACCTACATCTTTACCATACTCTAAGTAATGATCGCTCGTGCTGTTTCAAGTCTTCAAAACTACGGCACTTGAACCAAACATTGGAACATTGCTTGGAATAAAAATAATGTGTTTTCAATTCACCAGTCCATTTACAAATTCCAGTGCAAATTCTTGTCCGTCACAAAGAACTGTCAAAATTTCATGAGATTCATTTAGTATCACAAATGTACGCCTGAATTTTCCTGACCCTAGTCAATAGAGATAGCCGGCTTCACAGCTACTTGTGCACAGCAATGTCCACCGAAGAGTTCGAACACATTTTTTACAGTTGTTCATAAAATAAAGTCAATGACGTTCCCTAATTGGTCCGAGAAGAAGATATAAAACGCTGTCAAAATATTTTATAGGGCAAGATGAGTAGTTGGCATTTCCTATAATACTCGATGCCTCGTACCAGAGCAGCCTTAAAATAATTCTCCGAATAATGGACACCGCTGCGGCAATTGTCTTATTTTTAACAACCCTGGTTATCCTTCTTGGTATACCGTATACTCTAACAGTGTGTGAATGGTTTCATGGGGCATTCTTGACCATTCAGTCTGTAGTTTTAGCCAGAACTCATCCAAGTTGTATCACCGGCCATTGAAAAGCTTTCGTTATTTTAGATATTTCTTTACCTGACAACTCATGAACGCGTAAATGACCTCTCAACTCGGAAGTTCGAGGGTGATGGAGATTGTTTAGGAATAGGCTGTTCACAATTGCCATTTGGACCAGTGAATGATTGATCAGTCTTCTGAAAGAGGATTCATGTTGATTGAAATAATTCAAACCATCAACGGCTCATCCGTCGCCCATGTTTAATCTGGTTCCTCAGCAAAGTGTGGGAATGGATTCAAAACCGAACGATGATCCACTGTGTCAAAAATTCATCAGAAGGACGTTGTTTAGCATCAATTGTTTGTTGTAGGTGACCGATTTGTAGGGACTCAGAAGCGCCGCACAGATTGTTAGGGCAACCAATCATCTAACTAAGGTTTCAAGACAAAACGCAAAAAAAAGAACCAATGAGGCCCTTCAGGGTTTGGTGAACATTTCACGGCTCACAGAGCACTCCGGCATACGTTAAGTGAAATTACCAAGGAAGTTAATACTCATTGAAGCGTCCAACTTTCCAAAGACGTCAAATAATAGATAGTTCATTATTCTCAAAGACATCCAACTTCAAGCCACTCAGTCACTTAAGCAAGAATAAACAAGAAATATTAAAGCCCGCATTAAGTCATTGAAAAATCAGAGTTGGGCAAGTTTCTTTTGGACTGGAAATTCCTGAAAATATACTTCCTTGGTCGCGAATTATGACGGAAGTACATGTCTCTTTACCAAAAATATATGAATACACGCAATATTTGTCAAAAGACGTGACAAGAAAATCGCAAAATATTTGATGACATTTACATTCCTGCACACAAATGTCACTTGAAATGACACAATCCACTGCAATAACTAAATTCTAGTACTCACCAGCTACAATATGGTCATTCTTGATGGTACGACGAACAATCATGATGGCGTCATGAAGAGACCTCTCGGTCTCCTCCAGGAACTGTTCAGCACCTCCGCGAAGAATGAGTGTGCATGTCCTCGCATTGGGGCAGCCTGCAAACGGAAAACGTTTATCCACATCCACACACAATCCGGTCTCCACCAATTTACCTTGGAAAATGTTGAATCTCTCGCCTCCAATCTGCTTCTCCTCGAAGTAATCGCATTGACCTAACACCTTGGGACCGATATCATTGGCAGTGGTCATAACCGCGCCGCCACATGCCTTCAATGTACGCTTTAAATCCTCCTCGGTAACGCGACCCGCACAGAACATATCACGATCGGCGAACCACTGAGTGGCAACATCGCCAATTGGCAACTTCGACAGCACCACATTGGCCCCGGAATCGTGGATCTTTTGCAATTTGTTGTAAAGAATCTGCCATTCGGCATCCACGACTTTCTGGTATTCCTTGACGTTGTCGACACGAATCTCCGCGTTATCCCTCTCGGCTTTAAGTTCCAATTCGATGTTCAGTAACGCGATTTTGCAGCTCTTATACGATTTCGGTTGCATTTCGAAGCCGGCATACGAGAAGGTCTTCTTGAACGCGACACCCGAGACGATGGTGCTTTCTTCCAGAGAGCCACCGGTGACTTTCTTGATTCCGATCATGTTTAGAGGAAGAAGTTCGTCCAGGGCAAGAACAGCATCGACGACCATTTTCGAAAAGAAATCCTTTTGCTGATGGATGAGTTTCGAGCTCATGGCAGTGGCTGCACACTTCTCCAATAGCTCACGATGCTTTTCAATCTGCACGGCCATCTGGTTGATTTTCTCAATGCACAGCGTCAGAGCTTTGCGGATAGCTTTGATAATGATGCGTGGGTGTACACCTTCTTCAACGAATGGTTTGATCTGCTTGAGGAACTCGCCGGCGAGCAAGACAACGCTTGTGGTGCCATCTCCAACCTAGCATGGCCAAATGATTGCTTAGAGCTGACTTAAATTGCATGGGATATGGGTGACTTACCTCAGCATCTTGAGACTTGGCGATGTCAACGAGTGTTTTTGCTGCGGGGTGCACAATGTCCAACAATTTCATGATGGTTGCTCCATCGTTGGAGATGGTAGCTTTGCCGTTTCCATTCACAATCAATTTGTCCATACCACGAGGTCCGAGTGTGGTACGGACGGCGTCAACAATCGATTGGCACGCATTGATGTTGGAGATCAGCTGTGGTGTTCCCTGAGTGGTGTCACTGCCTTCCTTCAGCAAAATAATTTGTGGTTGCTGCAAAGAAACAAAAACTCATTTAAGCCTTTGCATCGCTTTTTTCCGATTTTTTTTTTCATTTCGGCAGCCGGCAATGAGTAATCCTTCTGTCAGACGGGCGCTGTCAGTCTACCAGAAGGTTCCACACACTGCTAGCAGAATTTCAAGGTTATGTCGAGCACTTTTGTTTGAAGTCTGCTTTGTTTAATGAATGCATCCCTAGAGTCCTGATCCAACAGGATTCGCCTTCACATTGGGATAGTGGGATTTTAACGCAAATTATTGTTCTAATCCAATCCCACACACATCACTGAGTCATGCACGAACATGCTGGTATGTTAGAGGACACTTTTGGGGGGATTTCTTGAAGTCACGCGATGCACTAGGGGGGCACTTGGAATTTTTTGTCTTTGCTTACCATTTTGAGGAGATTTGGTGAAGATTTTACTTAATTATCACAAAAATTGGTGAAAAAATGAAACAGCGGTTGATAACTTCACGAGGGAATTCAATCGGAAATGTTGCGCCGCAGAATGACTTTTGCGAATGAAAGAGACGGAACGCAGATATTCAAATTGCTTGACAAAAAAAAACCGAAACGAACTCATGTGACAGGAGAGCATGTGTTTGACTGAACGAATAATGGGATGTGTTCGTTGCGAAGAGATGGCGTGGAGTTTTGTTTTTCCAACAGATGGCGTGCGTTTTTTCAAATTGGAATTCTTCTGATTGATTGAAGAATGGAACCCTCCATCGTGAACAATAGTGATTGAGTACCAATATGAGAGGAGGAAAAACAGTACCGACTCAGACAAAATCAAGGTAATAAAACGTATGAGAGAGACAGAGACGTAGACATAGCGACATAATGACAAGCAGTGTGGACCCAAAAATACTCGGAAACATATCAAAATTAACTAATACGGATTACAAGCTGAACGATTATTATAAGACCAGCCATGTAAATACCACGGACACTATATTGTTTTGTCCCACCTTAGGGGTGTCCCAATAATACGAAAAAGGGAAAGAACTTTATAGGAGAGAGGCGAGGTAAGTTCTCATTATTTTTCAAATGTCCCGATAAAGCGTAATCCAATGTAAACTTTTGAGTTTCATTAGATTGATTAGAAAAGAAAGTAATGAGAACTATTTTCTGGTAGAAAATAAATAACTGTGATTTTTTCAAGCGTATATGCCCTTGATTTATAAATGCACAAAAAACGATCATCGGCGCTTAATGATTCGTCATAAAATCTTGGCAGCACCGAAGACATTTATGACATTTGCTAAGCAGTCAGGGGTGTAGTCGTGGAAGGTGATGGTTGATCTTTGATGGGAACAATCTTCGTTTTGTGGCTGTGTAGCGTGACCATCAATTTAAAAAGCAAAAGTACTTAATAATTATAAAATAAAAGAAATGTTCATAAAATGAAAAGAATCGTTTACGAAACCCAAGCGGAATACCTCTGGGTGTTCCAAAAATTGCATACTAATGGATGCCAAAACAATTAAAAATGATCTAATACATAAACCACACCAGCAAATGTTAGCCACATACAACAACCTAAACCATGAATGAATAAATTCAGGAATGAACACACAGAAACTTAGATTGGAAGCATTGTTCTTATCCGCGCTTATTTCTTAAGCGGCGATAGATATGATGAGTAACTTAAGCGGATATAGGATTTGTTGTTAGTGTATTTTACATGAAATTGAAATTTAAGCGTATATACGCTTGGAAAAAAATACAGCTTTATCTTTTAATTTGTAAAAAAATAAACAAAAAAAAAAACTCTTGAAGTGATTTAAAAACATAAGTGCTTCGAGAATTTACTATATTTTGAAAGAAAAGAAAAGTTGTTTCAAACTGTGGATTAATCCTAACTGAAAACATGAAAAACTGCTTATGTCGACTTAAGCCACTCTGGCTTATTGTCAGAGATATATAAATATGAGTCGAAATGCAGAGTGACAGATGATAGTTGTTCGACGTGACACACGGTATGGATACAGTACGTCGTTTTGTCACTTAACTGAGTCAGAGGCCGAACTCATCGAGATGGTATTCTCAAACATTGCTTGAAGTTAAAAAACCGTGTATAGTTGGGTGAATGAAAAAACGTTGAAGTTAACGATATGCAAGTTAAAGGAGTCCCTGAAGGGGATTCCGAAAAAAAAAAAAAAAATCGCGAACGCCTGCCTTCAGGCTGGCCCAACTGTTCGACTTACGAATAAAATAAATCAAAAATCGAAATATCGTTAGAAGTTTACTTTATTTATCTTTACTGTTCCCGCCGATCGACTGACTGCCCTGCCTGCCTAGTCTTTCCTCATCACCTTCCATCGTTCGCCGGTCGCATGCTGACACAGGTGTTCTGCTGGCTGATGGAATCACCAGTTGGATCATCTTTCTTCGCGTGGTCACTTGATCGGTAATACATGCGGAACGAATTCCCACACTTTACTCGTACAATCCACGGTCAGAGCTAGTGGGCTAACTCGCATAGTCCAATATTTCGATCACCCCTACTGCTCAAGGCGTTCCGTCATCGTCGGCGAAGTCCAATGAATGTACGTGAATAATATGTACGAATTTGTGTGACGATTGATTTGATAATATTTACATACACTTAGTGACAAAAGTCTGAATACACTAGAAGTTCGCGTCAATAAGCGAGTTATTTTCTAGTTAAACACAGTAAAATTCAAATATATTCTCATATATTCGACTAACTATAAACGTAAACATTTATTCCGTCAAAAAAAGTTAAAAACTAGAAAAAAAACTTATTTTCTCGTGAATCTAAGTAAGACCAGGATGACAAAAGTGGACGTACACCAGCTGCAGCTGTTTTCTTTTTGTGTGGGAAAGTTCTGCAATTATTTTTCTCTTGCTTGCATTTTATTCAGTTGTGTTCTTCTAATAAGTCAGTGTGGGACTGTGCGTTTTTTTGATTACTGAGTTGTGCACAAAAAGAACGCGAAACGCAGGGAAGTTTCCACTGATTTGCGGAAACTGATGATAAAATATAGTTCTGAAGGAAAATAATTTCGGGAGATTGCAAAACTTATTAGAAGACCACACCCTACAGTGCAAAAAATAGTAAATAATTATAAAACGACCGGATCATTTGATCCTAAACGTCAATCTGGACGCCCGAAAATGTTTACCAATCGTGCATTTTTTTTTCACTGGAAGTTTCAAGTTTATTTAAATAAAAGGTATGTACATTAAGATTAACGTCTTTTTTTCAATTTTCACAGTTTTTCTTAAAAACTATAGGATATGGGTGATGATTTCATGGGAGTGTGGAAAAATAGGGGATGATTGCACTTTTAAAATCTTTGTGATTCGATATCGATTTAATATTAGAAGGTAGAGAGTTCCATCCAGTATGAATGATAAATAAACGCGATGAATTTAAAAAGTTATTTCGATAAGTTATTAGATTAATTGACTTATTTGAACGAGTAATAGCTGCGTTTTTTTGCAAGCGTATATACGCTTAAATTTCGATTTGCATGTAAAATACACTAACAACGAATCCTATATCCGCTTAAGTTACTCATCATATCTATCGCCGCTTAAGAAATAAGCGCGGATAAGAACAATGCTTCCAATCTTAATTTTCTGTGTGTTCATTCCTGAATTCATGCATTCATTGTTTAGGTTGCTGTATGTGGCTTACACCTGCAGGTGTGGTTGATGCATTAGATCATTTTTCAATTTTTTTGGTATCCATAAGTATGCATGTATTATGAACATTTTTTTATTTTATAATTATTAAGTGTTTTTGCATTTAAAGTTATGGTCACGCTACACAGTCACAAAACGAAGATTGGGACCATCAAAGATCAAAAATCACCTTCCACGACTACACCCCTGAATGCTTAGCAAATGTCATAAATGTCGTCGGTGCTGCCAAGATTTTATGATGAATCATTAAACGCCGATGATCGTTTTTTTTTGTGCACTTCAAAATTAGGCGTATGTATATACGCTTGCAAAAAAACAGCTAATATTAAGCTTGTTGAACAAATAATCCGGACTACTACTGTGAATCAATTTGTGGAGGAAAATACAGTTCCTGGCGTTAATGTACTCTTGGAGACTGCACCCCGGTAAGCCCCTGGCATAAGCAGAGATATGCTCATATCTGCGAATGCCATAAATACATCGAACTGCATCATTAAAAGCCACCTGTAACTTGTGCATGGAGAGCGAGTCAGGATTACAATATATTAATTCACCGTATCTTATGAGAGGCAGTACAAGTACAAGTTTTTTGCGTGTGTCTTGAGGAGTGTAATAAGCACTGGGCTATAGTTTACGGAGGCAGCCATAGATGCGACCAACAACCATATTGATGTGATCATATTCAGATAGATCTTTGCTTATTACATATCCAAGACTCGTTGTTTTCTCAACGGTTTTAATTTCATAGGAACCAAGATAGAGTTCGGGGATATGGTCTAGATCAAGCTTCAGTTTGGAAATATGTACTAGCAGTGACTTAATTGGATTTAGTTGTAGCCCGTTTACACGTGGCCAATCGAAAATATCTTTTAAGTCGTTGTTCATAAGAGTCGCAAGTTCATCAAGATTTCGAAAAGGTTTAGCCAGATGCAATTGAACAACATCAGCAACCAAGTGTACTGAGCAATGCCTACACACGAAAGGTAAATCATTGATGAACATGCAGAAGAGATTCGGACCCAGCATTGAACCCTGCGGAACACCTTGTTCTTCATCCAAAAGACAGGAATGACTTTGACTCATTTCTACTTTTTGTGACCTCCCTGAGAGAAAACTCCTCACTAATCTAACGGCCCTATCACTGAAACCAAAATAATTCTGAAGCTTCCAGCACAAAATATTGTGGTTTATTATGCTTTGTCAAAAGCCTTAGAGAAATCCAGCAGACACAAATACGAGATGAATTTGTTGTCAAAAATCATAGCATGTGCAGCAACTGTGATTTGCTCTGAAACCAGATTGCTTACTGTAAAGGAGATTATTAATAGACAGGTGTTTTGTGATCTGATTCGCTATAATTTTCTCAAAGATTTTGGATAAGCAGGGCACGATACTAATTGGTCTAAGGTCAGGGTTAGTTTTCTTTGCGATAGGGATAATTCTACCGATTTTCCATGACTAAGGAAAAGTCGATGTAATAATACACCAATTCATCACATGCGTGAGATGGGAGACAATTTGCGGCAAAACAAGTTTGACGAACCGGATTGGTATTCCGTCTTCGCCAATTGAATTTGATTGAATACTATTTACACAACGGGAGATTTCATCTTTAGAAACAACAACAAAATCATCCAGTCTTGGAATTGAGCTGGCATTGTCAACTGAAAAATTAAAATTAAAGTTTGTTGAACAAGGCATGGTTTAGTCACATTTTGAGTTGTGGTTACAACTAGATACACCAATTTTTCGAAGATTGTTCCAGAGTTTCTTAGGCGGGTGGAATGCATTAAGTTTCGACCTGAAAAAGTTCAGAGAATTCTCTAAAGAAAAGGTTTTCGGAGTACAGTGGGCAGAAAAAAAAACATTTACTAGCGAAGTGAATAGGAAAAAAAAATGGTTAGACTTCGCTAAATTACACCAAAATCATGCAAATGAGTTCTGGCGAAAGGTTATATTCAGCGATGAGTGTAAATTCAATATTTACAACAATGACGGTAAAGTGTGAGTACGGCGTAAGCCCAATATCGCGCTGAAGAAATCAAACACCGTTGGTACAGTGAAGCGTGGAGGTGGAAGCGTTCTCGAGTGGGGTTGTATGTCAGAGGCGGGGGTTGGAAACCTAGTTTTATTGACTCCATAATGGATAAATTCGTGTACTTGAATGTTCTTAAATATAAAATAAAGCAGAGTGCTGAAAAACTAGGATTCGGCGAGTCGTTTCTCTTTCAACAAGACATACCTCTCGGCTTGTATGCCACACCAAACAATTGAAAACACCTCCCCAATCTCCTGATAATGAACCCTATAGAGCATTTATGTGCCGAATTAAAGCGGCGCCTCAAGAAAAGAACCATCACAAACAGACAAAGCTTAAAGAAGGCCCTTGAGAAAGAATGGGCCAAAATTTATCCCTCAGTCACCAAA
Organism: Eristalis intricaria; assembly: GCA_964034865.1. NCBI lineage: Eukaryota > Metazoa > Arthropoda > Insecta > Diptera > Syrphidae > Eristalis > Eristalis intricaria. The sequence continues at coordinate 25,885,141 of OZ035873.1, read as the reverse complement.
AAATTGGTCGAATCAATGCCGAAAAGGATGAGAGCAGTGATATCCTCAAAAGGAAATTCAACGCCTTATTAACACTAGATATACCAACAAATTTACATACCTATTTATACCAAAACCAGTCAATTTGACTGTATATGACAAGTTCTATTCATTTATATTATAATGCTTTATCGTTTGAGAGAATTGATGAGATATATAAAAATTGGTTCTAAGGCGAAGCAAGGGTTGTTTTTCCAATAAGCGGGGGGTGTGAGGGGCAAGGCCCCCCGCATTGATAACATTGAAATTAAAAATTTAGGGATTTAATATCTCGGTTATTTATGAAATATGCCCAAAAAAATATGAAATTATATCCCAAAAATCAATTTATGTCACAGGGCAAATAAGTAATGTAAAAAAAAAATTGGGGCATAACTTCCGTTTCAGTTTGAGGCATAAGTTCGTACCCCCATAAAAAAATAAAAATATAAAAACTCATCAATTATATTCCAGTTTTATTCAGAATGATCATGTTTACATGCTTTACAAATACTAACTTTTTTTTCCACGCATTTTCCGCACACATATTTCTTACAGATGTCACAATTTGTAGTTGTCTTGTTGTTATTACAAAGTCCTATTTGGCACCATTTACGTACTGGCCGGGGATTCTGGGTTGCTGGACGGAGAATTTCACTTGCCCTCCCTTGGCTTGATGACTTATATTCAGATGTGAGCTCTTCAGCTAATCGAAACAAAAAGTCTTTCCTAGAAATATTCTTTCCTGTTATACTTCTATACAAAATCCAGGAATTGATGCCGGCCAAATCTAAAATATTGAAAAATACTTGAAGTGGCCACCTTCTGGATCCTGATTTCACACTATACTTTCTTGCCATTTGATCAGTTACATCAACACCGAATTTGGTTTTATTGTAAAAAGATATAGTTTCAGGTAGTTTCTTGGAACTGGTATCAATTTTGACGCCTTTGTGTTTAGTACTCAATAAAACAACCTTTTTGTTAGGCTTACTCTTATAAACAGTAAGTGTGCATTCATTTGTTTCATATAGATGCGTTGAAAAACGTTCCATACCATCTTTTTTTTCTTTGCAAATTTTTGGAAGCTCCCGTTTGTTGCAACGTACTGTACCAACCAATGCAGTATTTTTAGCTAATAATTTTGAAGCCAGGGGGAGGCTGGTAAAAAAATTGTCGGTTGTCACACACCTTCCTTTCATGATATAAGGTTCTAGTAGTCTTGTTACAACAAATTCACTGAGAGGAGTTGACGAATTTCGTTTTTCGTCTTTTCCTAAATAGGGAAAGCCATTTATAACATACTTCGTTTCAACATCAGAAGCCAGCCAGAATTTTATCCCAAATTTGTCTGGTTTGTTTGGCATATACTGGGTAAATCGACATCTAGCCTTCGTTGGAAACAGTTGCTCATCTACTGTGATAAATGCTCCTGGCTTGAAAGAGTTTTGACTATTCTCTCGTCACATCAGAATATAAAGCATTTGCACATAGAACTACAAAAACGTGTACCAGGTCAAAATGACTGGTTTCGGTATAAGTACCAAAAACAAAAAAAAAAATGTTTGTTATGAACACAAAATCAAATTAACTTATCAAATTATTTGTATTTAATTGTTGTTATAAAAGTCATATAATAGTTTCGAAAAAAAATAAATATACATAGTAAATATTTATGAAATAAAAGGTAAAACCAGTCATTTTGACTGGTATGGTAAATCTAGTGTTAACAACCGTTCTATTTTTTAATTCACGTTATAACTTTAAGTGTACGTAGACTTTTGTCATCCTGGTTTTACTTAGATTTACGTGAAAATAAGTTGTTTTCTAGTTTTAAACTTTTGTTTTTACGGAATTAATGTTTACGTTTATAGTTGATAAAATAATAAAGGGAACCATATTTATTTTTTTTTTAATTTTACTGTGTTTTTAGTGTTCGTAGACTTTTGTCACTAAGTGTATATTCATTTGATCAGTTTCAGATGCATTAGATCAGCGATTTTAGGCCGACGGAGTGTGCAATCGAGAAAATAATTTCATTGGAAGGATCAAGGATTTTTAATCACATTTGCGATGATTGCAAGGACTCACTGATCGAAAATGCCAATACAGTGTAGTCGCAACACATTAACTCAAGCTCATACACTCTAAAAGCATTATCTTTGAATTTTGAAGCGTGACAGAAAAGCATCTCTTTGCATTAGTTCCACAGATGAAAAACCAGAACAAATTTTTAAATTGGAAAACAACAGAAACTTGACATCAGACTGAAACTGTAGGAAATTGAGACGCAATTAAGTCAAGTATTTAAAGCATGTTCGTTTCCCTGCCCGGTTTCATTTACTAGTTTCTTGCCGCTATGAACACATCTATTCTAGCAACTCTTCTTGTTATACTTGCAAAGGTAAGTTTGATTTTTGAGACCCCCTATCTCGGATCATTCATTTTGGCTTTTGTACAGTATTCAGGCTCGTGCTTTGCAAGTACATTCGAAGACGTACCGAACTATGACATTCAAGTAGCGCCAGATCACGGAGAGGGAAGTTTTGGATCGTGGCTGTACGGAGAAGACAACAAGCCATCCAGATCATCTTACAGCACAATAGAAGACAAATTCAGGCAAGACAACTTTATTCATGATCCCCAGGAAGAAGGGCATGCTAAGAATAGGCATGGTCATGGCAAAATGTATGAAGAAAAAAAACGAAGATATTTGAAATACATCTCAGCTGTTCAAGATGCGGACGAGCAAGCTACTATTTCAACCAAAGAGGATAGATTGACAGAAAGTCTAACTTTTGTTTCCACTTGGACAAAAATATTGAATTGGTTACGTTGTATCATCGGCTTTGGATGTAAGACCGAGGACAGTGCTTGAATTAAATGGCTATGCGAGCTGATGAAGTTTTACATTTGATCTGAACTATTGTAAAGTTCCAAATAAAAACCAAGGTTTGTGGTGCATTTTGATTTCTTCTATTTGTGAGTGAAGGTCCTGTCAGGTATCTCCCACCCTTTTGATTATATTGTCCTTGATTGGATATTAATATTTTTTGATCACGTTTCCAAGCATTTGTAGCCAAGAACAATAAACATGGACTATGTTAACTTCCTACTAGCTACTTTATTCTCGAAAAAAAAAAAGAATTTCACACGACTTCGAGATGAAACTACAAGTCCATTACACGATGTAAGCCGTTCATTGAAATTGTCCGTCAATAGTTTAATTTTCTATAACCCTTTGAAATCGGAATGCATTCAGAGAACTTACATCAATATATTTATTATTTGTTATTGATTTGTTCAAATGATTTGTTCAAATGACTATGGCCCTGTAAATTTCTAGCTGAACTAGCACAGTGCCGAACATCGAGTGAGGAGCTTAATGATTCATCATAAAATCTTGGAAGCACCGACGATATTTATGACATTTTCTAAGCAGTCAGGGGTATAGTCGTGGAAGGTGATGGTTGATCTTTGATGGTCACAGTCTTCGCTTTGTGACTGTGTACTTTAAACCACGTACGTGACCATCACTTTAAAAGCAAAAACACTTAATAATTATAAAATAAAAAAATGTTCATCAAATGAAAGGAATCGATTACGACACATGAACGAATGTATAGCAGAGACTCTGGATATACAAAAAATTGCATACTTATGGATGCCAAAAGAATGAAAAATGATCTAATACATCAACCACACCTGCAGGTGTAAGCCACATACAGCAACCTAAACAATGAATGAATGAATTCAGGAATGAACACACAGAAATTAATGATTGGAAGCATTGTTTTTATCCGCGCTTATTAATTAAGCGGCGATAGATATGATGAGTAAGTTAAGCGGATATAGGATTCGTTGTTAGTGTATTTTACATGCAAATCGAAATTTAAGCGTATATACGCTTGCAAAAAAAACACAGCTAATATCAACCATTAACGCACTAAAATCTGTGTTTGCTCTAGAAGGGTTACACAAAACAATAGTGTCACATCAACTGAATTTGAAGAATTTTGCAAACAATTTTCAATCCAACATATCACGTCAGCTCCATTTAACCCGGAGTCTAATGGAGCCGCTGAACGAATGGTTCGAACTTTCAAAACATCAATTTCGAAAATTCTCCGTGACACCAGATGCGAAGATGCTTTGCAAATATTTTTAGCAACTTACCGGTCATCACCGGGCAATGATGGGAGATCACCTGCCGAAAAACTCCATGGACGCACATATCGAACTGTACTATCTGCTTTACGTCCCGATCCAGCAAAGATGCAACTAAATTTGCGAAGGACCAAACCGTTCTAGTCCAACAATATCTGCATAAGGCTAAATGGGTCAAAGCACTTATTCTGGAAACATTGGGGAGGAGAATGTACAAAGTGAAAACTGAACAAGGGTTTATTTGGCGTCGTCACCAAAACCAAATTCATGCAAGAATGGTAAATCATCAACACACTTCGATTGCTCAGGCAAGTAATGAATTGACTATTACTAATCAATTACATTTCAACCCAGATGTTTCTGAACCAACACAATCGGATGCACCGTGTTATGCGAATAACCCATCCCATCCAACTTCGTTGACGTCACCGTCACGCAGTGGAGAAGCTACAAGGAATGAGACAAGTTCGACCTCACCGCCTATGATCCAACATCACCAACTCGTTTCCTGCTCAACGCCTACAAGACTTGATGAGGAGGATATGGCAAGATCGAATCCAGCTCCCGACATTGCGAAGCTGCGCCCAAATCGTGCCAAAAAGAAACGAGTTTGTTTCTGTTCAGTTCCAAATTCATCACAACATAGACGTTCTGAACGCTTGGAACATAGAATGGAATCCAAGACGAATTCCAAATAAGTGTGGAGAAAACTGCTGTATTTCGTCACTAGATGGCAATCGAATCTGATGATATATAGAGAGATTATCCTAATGGCCACCAGGATGAGTTATGAGTTTGCTGCCGCCATCTATCTCGTGGAATTTCCTTTTTTCCTTGGTCGGCCTCTTCACCGGCAGAGCTCGCATCGTCGACATCTTGATATAGCTTTGATCATGAACTTTTTTGTCTACTAAATGAATTACCTTTTTGTTAATGAATTTCATTGTCAACAAACAATTAATAAGTTTAAACCCGCGTTCGTATCAGACCCAATATACAGAGGCTGTGGGGACGAAGAAGAAGTAGAGGACACTCCTCACTACCTTTGTCTAAGTCCCAGCCTGTGCCTATTGAGACATAGAATGCTGGGAGAATACCGCTTCCCTAATCTCCAGGAATTATCAGGAAGCTCATTAATCTCTATTTTCAGGTTCATCAGGAATTCTGGATGGCTGAACTATGCAGGTTCAACAGCAAGTAGGAACTACGAGTCTGACCATCCCACATGGCCATCACAATAAGTCCAACAGGACCTACGTCAGGACACGTGAATAGGGTAGATAATTTTATTATTAAGCGGATCAGAAGGCACACTGCACGAGCTATGTCCTCCACCAACAGTCTGATCTTTGGGGCTTACTACCCCAATAGTATGTACCATGAAATGGTGCGCTTTAACGGCTTTATTCATCCCGAAGCATACCTTTATCTAGACACAAGTGGCATTATACAGGATCCACAAGGATGTCCTATCATCTTCCATGTTGTACGCCGAACAGTGGACAGGCGACTCCAGTACGAACCGGATGTCGTTCGCACACACGAGGATCTCCTCCGGTTCAGTAGAGTGATCGCCGATCGAGATAGGAAAGAGTCTGCCAAAGAACGGCAATTTTACTGGTGTTTACACCAAAACCAGCCTCCGACACCGCTAGCTTTTCCAGAGGATCAGATAGTTGACCATAGTTGCCAGCTTACATAGTCTCTAAGTCTATATAAAACATATATAAAATCAAAAAAAAAAAATACAAAATAGAAAAACCCAAAAAAATATATATATGCAACAAAAACAAAAAAAGGGGCACCACGGCGTATAAATTATATATGTTAGGCATATACACAGCATATACGCCCTGGTGCACGTGTCCGTACTGTTACGGACATAGTTAAGATAGTATTAAGTTTTATATTAGGGTAAGTTAGTATAAGGTAGTTTAAGTAGTTAGGTTTAGCCAAGTTTTTTTTAGCAAGTTTTCTTGGCAAAGGAATAAATAAATAAACGATTGTCACTAAAGACTAAAAAACGCAGATTAAGCCGAAAGGCACATTTATAACTTAGATCAGATTAGCTTAGAGTACCCGCATAGGGTCAGTAGGTCAGTATTAAGAACACACTTCTTTAGTTAGTTAAGCTAGTTTTAAGTACTTTTGTCTAGCATGTAAGTAAAATAATTCAAAATTGAATAAAAATACATCGAAAAAAAGGACCTACGGGAGACTCGGTCTGCTCACGTCTACCCACTTACCTAACCTAAGCCACGACCGCAAGACCGTAAATGCGTCATTTGTGAGGCTATCAAAATCTCAGAATGTAGTCCAGCACCATATTCTCTTAATTTCCCCAAATTTCATCAAACAATCAATTACTAATCAACAACAAAATATTGTGCTTGCATTTTTCTTTGTTACTTTTTTTTTTGTTTCAATTCAATTTTATTATATAAATTCATTTTGCAATTTTTACATTGTTTATCTGCAAAGCCTGAATGGCTTGTCTGCAGATGACTAGTCACAAAAATGTTGCAAATATATACGTTGAAATTCAACTAAAACAGTTTTGAATACATTACAATTAACAATTAAGAGTTGTTTCAATTTACAGATATTACGCAAGAATATAATAGATGACGATTTTTGGATTTACAATGACATTTTACATTTTAGTTTTAAGAGTTTAAATATATTTCTTTTGCTTTTTTAACCATGTCTCTTTTTTGTAGGTTGCGAATTTCCCTTGGGAGTTCGTTAAGGATGGTTGGAGTTGTGACCTTAAAAGTCCTTCGACCATACTCATTCCAGTACCTCGGAACTTCACATAGCTGCTGCTGTCGTCGTCTGGTGTTCACCATTTGCTGCGTCTGGGTCCTGTACATGTTGTCGTCACCGAAGTTGGCCAAGATTTCCAGATTGTATATATGGCTGATGTTGAGCAGACGTGTTGGTTGAACATCTCTGGGGCTTCCTGCTTCTAGCACAAGTTTCTGGAGTCTTCTGTGCACTTTCTGCAGAGATTGCATTTGAGACGCTCTTCCCCACGCCAGAATGCCGTACCTTATGTGAGATTCCACCAAGCCCATATAGCACTGCCTCAGTACTCTTGGTGTGCAGAGTTTGCGCATGTGGAAAAGGGCGTACGCAGATTGGCACAGCTTATTCTTCAACAGCTCTAAATGGTAGTTCCATTTAAAATTGTAGTCAATCGTCAGCCCTAGATATTTATATTTTGACACATAACTTATGTATTCGGTGCAGTCATCGTTGTCCTCTGTTATTCCATCACAGCCACGTCTGTGCAAACAATCTACGCTGTGCATTTTTATCTTAAGTTTTGTTCTGGGAATATGCGGCGGGTGAATGTGCATTACCTTTGTCTTAAGTGCGTTGATAATTAGTCCATGGTCGTGACACCAGGCTACGATTCTGTTAAAATCGAATTGCATAAGTTTCGCAGCTTCGTCAACGCTCCTATGGCTAACTACGATCGCTGTGTCGTCCGCATACGCATACCCCGTACTGTACTTCAGCACAGACAGTAGATCATTGACGTATATAATAAAGAGGAGCGGGCCTAGTTTTGAGCCCTGTGGAACACCATACTCGACCATTTCTTCACTGCTTGTGTGGTCACCAATTTTAACTTGGAACAATCTATTGCTTAAGTAGCTCTCAAACCACTTCAAGATGTGACCGCGTACACCAATCGTTTCTAGCTGAGTCAAGATTTGTCTGTGACTCAAGGTATCAAAGGCTTTCTTAAAGTCAATAAACAGAACTACTGAGCTATTGTTTTTGTCCAAACTTTGGTACATTTTGTCAGCGAACTCTCCAAGTAGTCTGTTTATGTTTTTTCCTTTCCGAAATCCAAATTGATTGTGGTTGAGTATATTATATTTTTCTATGAAAGCATATAACCTTCTGGCCAGAACTTCTTCCAGAACCTTATCGACCACTGAAAGGAGTGAGATCGGTCTGTAGTTCACTTTTGTGAATCGGTCGCACTATCGATGTTTTAAGCTTGTTTGGGACAGATGCTTGATCTAAGCTCATGTTGATCAGTTTTGTGAATATAGGAGACAGAGTTTGAGCGTTGTTCTTCAGATCTTTTGGTCGTATTCCATCTACTCCCGCCGATTTGTCGCTTTTTAATGCACTTAGTGTGTTGCATACTTCCTCAACGGATACATCTTCAACGAACATTGAATTTTGTACGCAGCTTGTGTTGTAGTGGAGTGTTTGGTTGCTACATTCGTGAACAATAGATCGTACCTCTGACGTTAAGGTTTTCGCGAATTTGTTGGTCAGGTCCTTGATGCTTCCTTCATTCGAGAAATTCTTTTGTAGAACATCGTCCAGATTGCATTTCTTCTTTCCCAAAATCGAATTTACGAGCTTCCAAGTCGCTCTTGGGTCACTTCTGCAAAGCTCAAATTTTTGTTTGTAAAAGTTCGCTTTTGTCCTCGCTATCTTCTTATTCAAATCGTTTCGATATCTTTTGTATTCTCTGTGATAATCTTCGTTGTGTCTGTTGTTCATGTGTCGTCTGTATAGTCTATCGCGTTCTTTGCAGTCGTTTTTCAACTCAGCGGTTATCCAACTATGCTCAGTGACCCTCTTCTTTCTGCTTACTGTTGATGATGTGGTGACAGTATTCATTGCTTTGCTAAAGTTCTCATAAAGGTCATTTATATCCGTATATATATTCAGCTCATTCCAGTTGAATTCCTGTACCTTTTGAGCTACAAGATGACTTAGAATCTGCGATTCATTTTTGGATTTAACTTAAAAACAACACAGTATCTCACCCGAACACCTTGTGTTGTTCCGTACCACGCAGCAACGGTGTAGACTTCTGTAGAGAAGTCTGATAAAAAATAAAAGAAAAAACAGCTGTCAATGATGAACTATTTATAAGACTCAAACTAAAAATGCTGCTTCGCATACCGTCATCTAACGATAAATACCTTCATTTCGCATAAATCTTACAGAAAGCCATACATTTGCCGGCTTCCTCCTGTCTATTTGCGAATTAATCACCTTCTTATGGCGTGGCGACATAGGACATAAAATCTGCACAGCCCAGCACCCTGGCGCATATTTTGTCCCCTCGCCCTGGCACACGGACGCACGGACACGAACACGGACACGGACTATTTATAATCTGGTCGCGCATCTTGTTTAATCCGTTTACACGCATCCATTTACACATCTGCGTTCACAAATCTCCCTCGGTGTCCATAACTCGCCTGACAATGACAACAAGTCTTAAAAGTTTTATTTTTAACTTCAAAACGATTATTGCCGATAAATGCCCAGCACTGAACAACGGAACACGAGGTGTGACCTCACCAACATCACAAGGCAATAAAGAATAGGTGCGCTCAAAAACGCCGGAGACTCCTCCATACCTCATATCGGCCCCCAAAAAAAACTGAAACAGTGCACACTTTTATCTGGGACTGTGTGTCGCTTGATTGGCCATTAGGCCATTAGCATTAGAATGCTCGGTATCTTGGAGATGCACGCAAACAAAAACAAGCCTCAATTCGATTGCGTTCGTCGCGGCAAACAGACTCGACGGAAAGAGACGAATGGAAACCAAAAAAAAAAAAGACTTAAATTTAGATGTGTTTTCTAAATTAGCCACTGGTGGTGGTGCTGATGCAGAGAGAGACTTGCCTCGGTTCCAAAACAAAATTCCTGTGCATCGAGACGCGCATTGGCCTGCCCAGAGGACCACTATTTTTAGCAAACACGTCCGATGGTCGAACGGTTTTCGTTTGTTTGTGTCAACACACATATCGAAGCGGGAACACGCAGGGATGGCCAACATGGCCGACGATAAGAATTCAGTAGTTCGCCTCAACTTCGACAATGCGGAGTAAATTAGAAACAAAAAAAGACAAACCCAAGCAAATGATACAAAATAAAATTAAAGGAAAAGAAATTTCTTGCAAGTTTTCGTGTAAAAAATTGTCCCTTTTTTCCTATTGTTGTTGGGGATGCTGAAGAAAAGAAATTCCACACGGGGTACACGTAAAATAAATCACTTTCTGGTTTTGTGCAATTAGTAACGATAAAACCAACGAAGAGATAACAGAATCCTCAGACGCGGAATTCAAATTGAAATGAAGTAGATTGAAGTGCATCGCATCTGAGTTACATAACGAATAACCGAAGTGTTGAGTGGCCAAAAAATTGATAGTTCATAGGTAAAGAGTGTGTGATTTATGAGAGAGAGAGAGAGAAAGAGAGAACAAAGTGCATTTAAGGAATGAGAAAATACAATTGCTTTTTTTTTTTTTATTTTCTACGAAAAAACTGAATGATTTGATACAGAGTGCAGACAGAAATGTGAATTGTGAAAAGTGAAGTTATATTTAGGAGCGAGCAGCGTTTATGACCAGTGAAATACGAATTATTTATAGGGGAGCAACGGTAAGTGATTGTGAAAGTTGCCTACACTTGTTTGGGATTTTGAAATTAAGATTATCTTGGATTCCCGATGTGTTTTCGTTTTTGAGGGGCTTTAAATGGATTCCGGGCCCCCCTTCTTTGATTGAGGTCACAGATTCCAACTAATTGAATTGACATTGGGCACAGTATGCGTTTGATCAAGTCGTTTCCAGACGTTTTACGATATTTTTTCGGACAACAAAGCCAAGGACTGACAAGGCATGGAGTCTGTCGGAAATATTCTTTTGGGGGGGAATTTATGGGAGGCGACTGTGGGAACAACCGTTTTATTATAACTAGATTAGACTCTTAGTTCAGTAATCGTTTGAAAACCTTTCAAACGACTAGGCCTTCGAGAAGGAAGAAACGATGGAGCACATGTAGGGATGTAGCTAGTTCGGTGAGAACCAAATTGGCCCTAGGTCATAGGTTGAGGTGTCTGATTGCCGTGCGTACGGACAGCAGGCACACTTAGGCCAAGCATAGGCCACGCCGATCAAAGTTACCTATTCCGCAAATCAATTTGTACTTCAGAAAAACTTCATGGAAAGTGTTTTGTAGCGAGGTTCTTGTGTAGGTTCTCCTCGGTTTCCCTCGATTCAACCAATTTGATAAAGCGAAGAAGAGGACTGATTCTGATGCTGCTCAGTTCAGCCAGATTAACAAAGAAATGGACCCCCAGAAGTCTTAATCTACGGGATGAGGGAGCACTGCAGCTACATAGCAAGCGTTCGATGGTTTCTTCCTCATCCTCGTCCATGCAGCTTCTACAGAAATCATTATAGAGAAGGCCTAGTCCGTCTAGAGGCGTGTTGCGAGGCACAATGCGCCAATAAGAGATCTGAGGTTTTCCCTGCTTAATCTGATCAAGCTAGGATCTACCTGGTGCGCAGTCCTTCTAGAGCTACTACGACATTATCGGAGTCTAGAAGGTTCTTTCACGGCCAGGTCGGGGCCTTGGAATTGAGATTGCGGCGGGAGATCCCTATAGTTTTAGAGACAACGGCGGCGCTCACAGCCTCAGCGTGGTTACCGACACCGGATAAACCCGGAGGTTTAAAGAATAGGCCTTGGCCTTCCCGTTTAGGGTTGTGCGTGAGGTTAACTCCCTCACCACGTAAAAAGTCTATGGTTCAGAGACAACCAAATGCGTCGGATACGGACGGAATTAATGTTGACGACCCCAGCAAACGTTACAAGGACATTTTTTTTTTTTGACAATTTAATTAATTTTATTTTCAAAAAACGTTTTATAATGGCTTTTCTGCAGAAGATTGTGTTTCAGAGTTCGTTACAGTTAATTTTAGATGATGACAACGATTTTCGGTTCTACACGTGGAATGTTAGGTCCCTTAACAGACCACGTGCAGCCGAAGAACTCGCGGAGGCCGTGGACTGCTACAAAGCAGACATTACCGCAATCCAGGAAGTGCGGTGGAACGGGCCGGGCAAGAAGAGGATGAGAAACTGCGACATCTACTACGGTGATTGCAACAGGGAGAGGCGCTTGTTCGGATGTGGATTTGTTGTTCGAGGCAGACTTAGGCAAAAAGTCTTAAGCTTTGTCTGTAAAAGCAAACGCCTCATAACAACCCGCATCAAGGCTAAATTCGGGAACATCAGCCTGATTTGCGCCCACGCCCCGACAGAGGACAAAGATGACAACAGCAAGGATGACTTCTATGATCTCCTAGAAAGGACCTACGATCAGTGCCCCAGCTTCGACACCAAGATCGTTCTAGGAGATTTCAATGCAAAGCTGGGTAAGGAAGACATCTTTGCCAAGGTCATCGGGAAAGACAGCCTGCACGACACCACATCCGATAACGGACTCAGGCTGATGGACCTTGTCACGGGACGTAATCTCTCTGTAGCTAGCACGCGGTTCCCACACTTCAACATCCAAGGGACCTGGCGGTCCCCTGATCAATCAACCGTCAACCAGATTGATCATGTTGCGATCGACGTCAGACACTCCTCTAGCATTCTTGATGTCCGAACGTTCCGAGGAGCCAACATCGACTCGAACCATTTCCTTGTTGTAGCCAAGGTAAGAACACGGATATCGATAGAACAACGGAGTAGAGCAAGACCAAAACAGTTTGACGTCGGAAAGCTACAATCGCAATTGACTGCCAGCAACTTTGCCGATCGTGTCTCCCTAAAGCTCTCAGATAGTCCAACGCTGCCAGGCGAAACAATCGACGAACAGCATTGTCAAAAAGCCATCAGAGCAGCTGCATCTGATGTGCTGGGTTTTAAAACGCCACCCCAAAAAAACCCCTGGTTTGACAACGAGTGCAGGCAGGCACATTCAGCGAAGCAAGCAGCATACAAGGCGATGCTGGACAGAAGGACGAGAGCGGTTCGTGAGTTCTGCGAACTTAAAAGAAGGGAAGAGCATCGGCTTCTCAGAAGGAAAAGAAGAGCCAAGAGGAGCGCGAGATTGAGGAAATGGAGAGGTTTTACGGCAGAAATGATGTTCGAAAGTTCTACCAACGGGTAAAACAACTATCCAATGGATACAAAATTCGGACAGGGACAACTCGTAGTAGATTCGCAGTCGATACTGAGAACGTGGAAAGATCATTTCTGTAGACCGTTGAGCGGCAAGGAAGTCTCCAATACCGCTGTCAGGCAGAATGTTCCACTCCACGCAATTGACGATGATCGACGAGAATTCCGTTCCCCCGACCTAGACGAGGGTAAAATTGCAATATCAAGACTGAAGTCTAACAAAGCTGCCAGTGCGGACGGACTGTCCGCTGAAATCTTTAAGGCAGCTGGAGATGATCAGGTAAGGTACATGCACCAACTCATCTGTAAGATATGGTCGGAGGAAAGCATGCCCGACGAGTGGAATCTCAGTATCGTTTGCCCGATCCACAAGAAAGGAGACCCCTTCAACTGTGCCAACTACCGAGGGATAAGTCTCGTTAACATCGCCTGCAAGATCCTCTCTGCCGTTTTGTGTGAGCGCCTGAAAGCATTCGTCAACAACCTGATAGGTCCTTATCAGTGTGGTTTCAGGACGGGGAAGTCCACCATCGACCAGATTTTCACACTACGGCAGATCCTGGAAAAGACCCAAGAAATGCAGATCGACACCCACCACCTATTCGTCGATTTCAAGGCCGCATATGACAGCGTGCATAGGGACGAGCTATACAACGCCATGTCTAGTTTTGACATTCCTGCCAAGCTCGTCAGGTTGTGCAGGATGACGATGGAGAATTCTCGCTGCTCCATCAAGGTCGGTAACGAACTCACCGAGACCTTCAATGTCAAAAAAGGTCTTAGACAAGGCGACGCGCTGTCATGTGATTTCTTTAACATAATGCTAGGGAAGATCGTGCAAGACTCACACGCCAACACTAGAGGCACGATCTTCCAGAAGTCCGTGGAACTGTTAGCATACGCGGATGACATTGACGTGATTGGCAGAACACAGCGAACCGTCAATGAAGTTGTATGATGTGTTTGCTAGTATTGAAGCGGAGGCGGCCAAAAATGGGTTTAGCGGTGAACGAGGGCAAAGCGAAGTATATGCTGTCATCAAGAAAGGACAGACAACATCGACGTATTGGACAGAGCGTCACAATGGGCAGCTATAACTTCGAGGTAATCAAGGACTTCGTCTACCTCGGCTCTGCAGTAAATAGTACAAACAACATCACTACCGAGATCAAACGCATAGAAACTCTTGCCAACCACTGTTTCTATGGGCCCAAGAGGCAATTGAGTAGTAGAGCCATCTTTCGAAGGACCAAGCTGATTTTATACAAAACTTTGATCATCCCAGTTTTGCTGTACGGCGCGGAGGCATGGACAATCTCAAAAGTGGATGAGGCAGTGTAGCCCTCGGATCCAACGCCTACGATGGCTAGGCCATGTAGAGCGTATGGATCACTATGTGATGACTTTTTAAAGACTGACAGAAACACAATTTGTTAAACAAATATTCAGGTTGACTTTTATGTATTAACTTAAAAAGGAAAACACAAGATCGATAATTAAGAAACGCTTTTAAATTACAACCTAAAATTTTACAAGAAGATAATGAAATGCGTTCATGTCTGGGTATATTAAAAAGATATCTCGCAACAGATGAAAGGCAACTTGCAATTTATGAAAGGACTGAAAATCGGAAGCAGCAAAAATCTCACATCCATATGTAATAATTGGTGAAATAAAGGATTTCACAAGTCTAAATTTAACACTGATTTGCAAAAAGTGCTTGATCACTGAAAGTTTTATGAGAGCTGCATATACATTTGAAACCACTTTTGTAATGTGATTATTCCACTTTAGCTTGTTGTTGAAAACTGTACCCCGGTTATTAATCTGATAGACGTATTCAACATTGATCGAATTCTGGTGAATAGGAGGGAAATTCGTGTGGTTAACAGCTTGTTTAGATGTCGGAATAGTTTTGGCTTTAGTGGGATTTAGGAACAGTCCATTAAGTCTGGACCAACTGACTATTGATTTAGGGTCTTAATTTATTAGGTTAATAGTAATCTCAGTTAGGATGGGCTTGGAGCTAATATATAACTGAACGTCATCGGCATAAATGTGGTAAGAACAGTAAGATATTACAGTGGGCAGATCATTAATAAACATTGAAAACGATAAAGGACCAAGTATAGAACCCAGGGGCACACCAGTTACAACATCACAAAAAGAAAACAACTTATCATTATAAGAAACAGCTTGCACACGATTGCTAAGATATGAATAAATTATATTATAACAAGTATCTGAGAAGTTGAAAAGTAGACAATTTTTTACAAAGAATAGAAGGACTATGTTTTAGAGAAGTCCAGTAGAGTGAAAAATGTAATTTTATTTTCATCAATCGGTTGTCGTATGTCTTGAGATACTTTTAAAATTGCTATGTGCAGAGCTAAAACCTGAAACCTGCAGTGGTGTTAGGAGATTCTTGTCATCAAGATAAAATTTAATCTGTCAGCTCTGGAGGGTATAGAGAGCTTTAGATAAAAAAGGAAGTATAGCTAGTGGGCGATGGCGCAGTTGGTAGAGTGCCTGCCACTGGTTAGCGGTAGCGGGTCCCGCGGTTCGAATCTCAGTGAAAGCTAAGTTAATATGCTTTTATCCTGTTTTAAAATCTGGTCCAGTCACCATTTGCCGTTGGGATCAAATTAACGGCACTATCACTGGAGTGGTCATTCGGTGGTAGTAGTCTGACTGTGGGTATCACAATGGACCACCATGGTCTAAGCGTGCTGGTGAATTCACTAGCAGCCCCCCTACCTAACCTAACCTAACCTGGTCGGTATTACCAGCATTTTTAGGGATTCGTACAATCTTAGCTTTCTTCCACAGTAAGGGGTCACATCAAAATGTCTTAAGAATTGTGTTGAAGATGTGCGTGGTATGTGGAAGAATAACAGGAAGGAGGCCTTTAACAAAATCGGGATGAACATTATCTAGACCTACAGATTTACTTTTAATAGATAGTATGGCAGAGCAAACGTCGTAAGAATTAAATGCGGAGATAGAAAAACTGTCTACATTACTATTATGATCAGCCGGAGGAGCGGATGCATAGTTCGCTACCGCGCACTTCACATCAAAAATCAAGAATGAAAGAATACATAAAAAAACCAAGAAACTGAAAGCATTATGTATACAGTACTCCTCGGATAATATCACATACGCATGACGCATAAAATGGCGTTGTTTATAAGTGGATTTTCAATGAAAATCCTTTGATTGGCATTGATAGACCTCATCTCGGGTATTTCCCGTTCAGCTCCGGTCCTCGTTTTGTTTCTTCCACAACTGCGGGCTGCATCCACGGGGTTTCATCCACGGAGATGTTTGTGAAGCGTTGTTCTTCCGTATCACTTCTTTAGCCTTATCATCGTGTGTCTCGATGGCTGCCAGTTCATAGAGCGCCTGAATGCTGTCGATGGCGTCTCGCATTCGCTGCTGGATTGAGTGTCTCTTGTCATCTTCCAACATTTCAACCAACGCTTTAATCTGTTCGCCCAGTTTGTGGAAGATAGATGGGTTGCTAGTGGTTTCAGCTGTGGGCGTTGCGCGTACTTGTTGAGCCGCGCTATCGTCTTTGCTCGTTCGGGGCGTTGATATTTGCCCTACTCCTTTGAGAAGCCGCGATTATCAGCTCTTCACTTCCTCCGTTTTTATTTAAATTGTTTGTTGTGTTCATGCTGTTTGGTCCCCACTCGAAGCCGAATGAGTAGTCACCCGGGATCCGATGGTGGTCTATGCAAGCCATGCGAGGGTGGACACACGCCCTTATGAGGTCGTGTGCCAGTGCCGGATCGGTGCTAACCAGGAATGTTACATCTAGACCTACACCACCAACTTAATGCCGACGTAACATTGAGCGTTCTTTGAGTCCTGCCAAAGTTTTAACGGGACGGCATCGTGTGTAGCATTAGCCTGGGAGCTGTTGAAACCGGTTCCTCCAGTAACAGAATACTACCAACGTCAGCCCGAACGACTGGATGGCGCAGTTGGTAGAGTGCCTGCCCCTGGTTAGCGGGGTCCCCGGTTCGAATCCCAGTGTAAGCAAAGTTAATACGCTTTTATCCGGTTTTCAAATCTGGTCCAGTCACCATTTGCCGTTGGGTTCAAATTAACAGCACTTTCAGTGGAGTGGTCAATCGGTGGTAGTAGTCTGACTGTGGGTATCACAATGGACCTGTGCTACCTAACCTAACCAAACGTCAGCCCTCACAGCTTCCGAAACCCAATCGTTGCTTCCAGTACACCATAATTAAGACCTTGCTGGACTCGACTGCGATAAGAATTGTTAAATGGACTGTATTGATGAGGAAGCCGATCATTTCTTCTCTACAGGACGAACTGTACGGGCTGCACAGCGACATGAGTCTAGTCAGGCATCTTCGGATCCCACGCCTAAGATGAATAGACCATGTAGAGTGTATGGACAAATCTTTTGCTGTCATCACGACACTCCTTGCTAAACCTGTCCCAATGGCTGTACTGACAGGAGGACAGAAAGCTAAATAAACGTAAGACAAGTTAACTTCTTTATTTGCTCATTCAGGCACGCCTCATTGACCGAATGTCACTATTAAGCCTCCTTACTGGTTTCATTTGAAACACCTGTTGGTGAAAATAACAAAGTCGGCATGTAAACCTCTTCAGACGGCGGGTCAGCAACGACTGCAGTCTAAAAGCAAAATAGTTTCAGAAGCTGTTATTTTCCTTGTGAACGTCACTTACAATCAGCAGAAGGACACCGACTAGGGCAACTGCCAAGGCAATCAACTTATTGCACATGTTTTTGAATCAACAGTTGGAACGACTTTGGCAGCAAATGCATGGATTGAAGCTTTTATACGTGTTGCATGTCGACGACGCCTGAGGGCCATTAAATGTTATTGCTTCGTGAGTTTAATTCCTCTTTTTGCGCTTTGTTGATGTTTGCCTTTTGATTAATGGAAAATGATTTAGAGACAATGGACGAATTGGAGAAAAACAGGTTATCTCTTATCGATCAGTTTCTACAACAAAAAACGTCCAATAGAACGTGTTGATACCCTTTGTTTACAGGGGCTTGTCATTGATGGCAGTACCAGGACCAGTAAGTCACACATCGCCGTGGAGATTTCATCTAAATCATGAAACTAAGCAGTGGAACCGAATTGAAGACATCCGAAACTGCATCTGCCAGGATATACATCGAATTTCTCTCCACGCGAGTGCTCAGTCAATGCTCACTAAATGGCAACAATGTCTCTAGATGGTCAGCGGAACTTTAAATTTTGGGTGAAGTGCCGGAGGTTTGAGCATGTGGTACAGCAGCAACAGATGTCTTGCCCAAACCGAGAAGAGGGTCTAGTCGCACATTTTTCTTAGAAGCGGTCTAGATTTCTCGGTACTGGTACTGCTTCGCTTCTCGGCTACTTCGTATTAAGGCTTTCAAGGTCTACTTTTCAATCTTCCTATGTACGTGCCTGGTGTGTGATACTAGAGCTTATTGTTGACTGCTCGTCCTTCGTGAAGGTATGGTACCGATTAAGTTGGCCCGCTTGTCACTAAACAAGTCTCTGCAATGACCTCTGCGAAGAACAAACAGCTTAAAAAGAACTATTAAGGCGAAGGACGAACAGTCAACAACAAGCTCTAGCATAGGTGAGGTAACTCCGGATCAAAAATTGGCTTAATTCCTAATCGACGACGAGGCCCTTACGTCGGAACTTAAATGGTTTCAGAAGACGACGTCACCGATGTTAAGATCAATTGAATTCAATTTAATTTTATTTCAGTAGATATATGCAGTTGGGTCGCCGTAGCGTACTGAGTTAGTGCGTCGCCTTGTGCGTCGCCTTCTACGCAGGGAGTGCCACGTTCGATACCCGAATTTACCATCATTCAGAATCAACGGCTCCACCTCTTTCGAGTCACTGACAATGCTCAAAGAGCATTCCTGTCCAGAAAAAAGCTTCTCGAATTCGCCTTTCAGAGTCGGAATTCAATTGTAGTTGCTGTAGAAGCTAGGTACTTCTCCGTCTCCGTCTCCGTCTCCGTCTCCGTCTCCGTCTCCGTCTCCGTCTCCGTCTCCGTCTCCGTCTCCGTCTCCGTCTCCGTCTCCGTCTCCGTCTCCGTCTCCGTCTCCGTCTCCGTCTCCGTCTCCGTCTCCGTCTCCGTCTCCGTCTCCGTCTCCGTCTCCGTCTCCGTCTCCGTCTCCGTCTCCGTCTCCGTCTCCGTCTCCGTCTCCGTCTCCGTCTCCGTCTCCGTCTCCGTCTCCGTCTCCGTCTCCGTCTCCGTCTCCGTCTCCGTCTCCGTCTCCGTCTCCGTCTCCGTCTCCGTCTCCGTCTCCGTCTCCGTCTCTGTCTCCGTCTCCGTCTCCGTCTCCGTCTCCGTCTCCGTCTCCGTCTCCGTCTCCGTCTCCGTCTCCGTCTCCGTCTCTGTCTCCGTCTCCGTCTCCGTCTCCGTCTCCGTCTCCGTCTCCGTCTCCGTCTCCGTCTCCGTCTCCGTCTCCGTCTCCGTCTCCGTCTCCGTCTCCGTCTCCGTCTCCGTCTCCGTCTCCGTCTCCGTCTCCGTCTCCGTCTCCGTCTCCGTCTCCGTCTCCGTCTCCGTCTCCGTCTCCGTCTCCGTCTCCGTCTCCGTCTCCGTCTCCGTCTCCGTCTCCGTCTCCGTCTCCGTCTCCGTCTCCGTCTCCGTCTCCGTCTCCGTCTCCGTCTCCGTCTCCGTCTCCGTCTCCGTCTCCGTCTCCGTCTCCGTCTCCGTCTCCGTCTCCGTCTCCGTCTCCGTCTCCGTCTCCGTCTCCGTCTCCGTCTCCGTCTCCGTCTCCGGCTCCGGCTCCGGCTCCGTCTCCGGCTCCGTCTCCGGCTCCGTCTCCGTCTCCGTCTCCGTCTCCGTCTCCGTCTCCGTCTCCGTCTCCGTCTCCGTCTCCGTCTCCGTCTCCGTCTCCGTCTCCGTCTCCGTCTCCGTCTCCGTCTCCGTCTCCGTCTCCGTCTCCGTCTCCGTCTCCGTCTCCGTCTCCGTCTCCGTCTCCGTCTCCGTCTCCGTCTCCGTCTCCGTCTCCGTCTCCGTCTCCGTCTCCGTCTCCGTCTCCGTCTCCGTCTCCGTCTCCGTCTCCGTCTCCGTCTCCGTCTCCGTCTCCGTCTCCGTCTCCGTCTCCGTCTCCGTCTCCGTCTCCGTCTCCGTCTCCGTCTCCGTCTCCGTCTCCGTCTCCGTCTCCGTCTCCGTCTCCGTCTCCGTCTCCGTCTCCGTCTCCGTCTCCGTCTCCGTCTCCGTCTCCGTCTCCGTCTCCGTCCCCATCAGATTTCTTATTTTGTGGTTATTTTACGTCAAGGAGCTATGTCAACATGCGCACAACCACAGGTGGATTAAAAGAGGAAGTTGAACTCTGCATCAAGGATATACAGAATTTTCATGAAAACTTTCGACAAAGGAGTGCATCTGTGCCAGCAAAACCGTGAAGGATGTGTTATTCTATGTACTTGTGATATTGGATGCACACGATACATCGATATATCGATCGATCCCCTTGTCATTCCTTGGGCCTCTACAATGCCTAAGCGCCATCGAGTGCGTTTTCGGGAAATGTGCCTCAGCTCTACCAATCTTTTGCCCAGTTGCCGTGCTTCCTTCTCAGTTGTTCTGTGCCACGTACTCCTAGGACCGCCGCGCATCCTGCCATCCTGAGTAGACAGGGTCCTTTGACAGATTTCAGACTATTCCAAAACATCGATGTTTCGGTAATAAACATCGATGTTTTCACAGCCGATACATCGCTGATACATCAACAGCAAAAGTGTCATTCATTCATTTCCTTAAACATTGCCAAGATGTCTTAAATATAAAATGTGCTTGTATTTGTCTAATAGCATTATACGTATATACAGCACCGATGTTTTTTTTAACATCGATGTTGGTCGTGGAACCATCGATGTTTTCAAAAAAGAATATTTTTGAGAACTATGTTGCATCAATACTTAGGATTCCATAAGAAAATTAAAAACTAAAGACAAACAACTGGATTCTTTTGTATCAGCCGAAGGATCAGTCAACGAATACCAAATTTACGTCTTTGAACATACACTTCGTCAATTCACTTAATCGGCAAACAAATATCGGTTGAACTGAGCTCTCTGCATAGGAAGATAAATTAATCCTTTCAGTATATTTTATATTATTATCCTTAACAGACTTCATCAATGCCTGGAGACACCGATCTCACGAGATCACGAGAACAACTTCTCAACCGGCACCCTGTCTAACTTACACTGGAAGTCTGACAATCAGATGGTGGATGGTGATCTGTGAATCTTCACAGATCGGTGGTTGGCGGAGGAGTTGATGGGGGCGTCTTAATATGCATGATATTTGAATTCAATTATCGAATCACTGAAGTGTCTTACGTCCAGAAAATACAGCAATGAAGGAAGTTTTGACTTGGCTAAAAAAACACTGTGATTTCTGGAACGGATATCGCCATTTGTTAGAAAATCTCTGAATGCAGTCTGATTTGAATCAATGAATTCACTGAACTGCCGCATGTCTCTGAATGATACCACCGATTATTTCAGCGCCTAACTTATGATGGTGTTGCCATGAAATGCCTATCGCTAATGAAACTCACACAAATCGCAGATGGTTTACTGGTATATGGGGTTACAATTTTGGCCTCCTGAAAAGAGTTCGACTTAGGGAGGGTTCTCGGTATTAAATATGGCTTGGTCCATACAAAGTCCAATTTTGGGTCACTTTTCAAGCATATCGCTAATAACACGTGTAATATTGTGTTCCAAAGATACTGGCTTACGGCATAGACGATTTTATGTACGCCCCCAAAGACAATGCAATGGCCTCCAATCGCATCCACTTCACCAATTCGAAAAGCCGCCATCTTGGTGTAACCACATGTCGATCAGATTCAGCTCGTGGATTTTAGGTTTGAGGCAAAAATCAGGTCGAAATTATTGAACTAATGCGGGCGCCATTGGCATGCACGTTGTTCTTACAGTCATTTTATACAAAAAAAAAACGCGCTTCGGATCATAAGCTGTACTTTGCTCATCGAACCAAATACGCACGTTTTTTTTTATTAACCCCTAACATTCTCCGAAGGCAAGAAATACTTACTCGAACTTGTCGAAATTTAACAACATGCCTTGAAATGGCTCAATGCCTGAAACACAATAGTGCGTTTGCGCTGGTGTTGGCTTTCAACGCACACAATTCAATGGCCAAGCAAAAAATACAGCGTCGACCTGCGTTAGTGAATTATGAGAGAGACGAGAGATTCGTAATGAAACTTAAAACGTAGTCCGTCGCACGTCATTATTCAACATGTGGGATATTTTTTGACAGATGACTGCGCTGTGAGAGAGTTTTTCTCCCAGATTGAGAGTTTTCTTCCAAATTGTGAGTATTTTGTGTCAACTGTCATTTGAGAAATGAAAAGAGCTGATTAAAAATAATTTAACGACAAAATTCATTTCAAATGAGTGTGTGCAGAAAGGCGGCAATATTTTTCATCTCGTAGATGAGAGAGAGAACAGCTGATACATTGAGTATTTATTTCAACGCAGTGCATCATGGCACTTCATGGTTACATGAAGCACTATTGTGTTTTCCGGATGCCTATCGCTACTGAAGGTCGAATTACTTGTTCACACAAATCGCAGATGGTTTACTGGCCCAGAATGTCTCGTTTCAAAACAATTTGGGACTCTTGAAAATCCGAAACGCAAACACAGCCCGATCAGAAGAGCCAAACTTCAGGTCACTTTAAGAACTCTTACCGGCATCAACACGCCTCAAGATTGGGCCTGCCCTACAGCAACTTCTGCAGCAGCTGCAGAGACGATGTGGAGGAAGAAACTATTGTTTGCATCCTCTCTGTAAATCCAGGGTCCTCCTCTTCCTAAAAAAAGAAGTCACTTGGCGACCTACTTTTTCAATAACCTGGCTGAACTAAGAAGAATTAGTGGCAGCCATCTTAATGGCTTTGGCGGTCTCTGTGGCGTAGTGGGTAAGTGCGTCGACGGCTCCACCTCTTTCGAGTCACTGACAATGCTCAAAGAGTATTCCTGTCTAGAAAAAAGCTTCTCAAATTCGCCGTTCAGAGTTGGCATTAAACTGTAGGTCCCTTCCACTCGTGAAAGAACAATGGCACGCACAACACGAGTGGTTGCTGAGAAGCCAGGCCCAGGTCCACGTCGGACTGTAGCCACCCATATTATATCTTAATGGCTTTAAGAAAAACACCAACAGGTTTGTGGAATAAAATCGTCTTATTCCTCGTGATAGCACAACAGGCCTACACTTCCCTGATTGTCATACTAACTTGTCTACCAGATGGCATTGAATTCCTCAGCTTAGATTAAAACTTTTCCAAAGATATTAGAACCACCCTACAATTGAATCACAATCATTACTCATACGCCCAAGTCTTTCACTCAACAACTACAGCCGGCATTTCTATCATTCCCCAGCGGCACGGCAAATCCACCACACAAACACAACACAAACTTTCCACATTCACGTTCACCCCCTGTGCACAAGAGAAAATCGAAAAAAGAAAGCTCTCTGTACGCACACTGGCACTGAGCTTCAAACTATTCAATTAAACAAAAAAAGCTCTCATCACGTTTCAGTCAATCGGTGTCCGGCCGAAACGAAAGATCTCACTGAAGAAACAATTAAATTCGTTCTTGTCCTTTAGTTTACGTTTTTTTTCCTCTCAATTTTCTTTTGTTATTTCGGTTCAATACACAGTTTATTTCATTTTGTGTCATTTTATGAAATAAATATCGAAATTAAAAGTAATCGAATGAGAAAAAACTGAAACCACTACAAAGTCACAAGAACTCTGCTACGAAAGATAAACGCGTGCATATTACACAATTATTGTTGATATACCTTGCAAAACGACGAATTAAATTAAGAATCAAAACAGAATTTGATTTAGTGACGAAAAAAGAATAAAATAAAAATCCAACCAGCTAGTGCCATTCCCAAAAAAAAAAAAAAACAAATCATACGAGCCAACGACAACGAATCCAAAACAAATACATAGAATTAAAACATAGAATTTACCCGCAATAAACAATACCGAACCGAACCCTGTTATAAACAATTAAGTGATTAAGACATTTTTGAACAAATCCGAACAAAATAAATTCAAAAAAAAATAAAAATTTCAAGAAATTTTCCATTTTTCTGACCCGCTCGTGTGAAGTGAACGCTTGGGCATTTGTGTTGTGTCGAAATTGTTTCAATAAAAAGGAAGAGATTTTCAAATTAACTCGTGACGTCATAATTATATATTTTTGATGAATGTACGCGTCGAAAATTAAACGGTGACCACGAAGGAAAATTTTCTTTTTTCAATTTTTATATTTTTGAGAAACATTTTCGAAATATTTGAATACGGACAATTTTTTTTATGAATTGCAAGAGGTGTGTCAAAGAGAGTTTATATGTGCAACTAGATACAGAATACTGAAGCAATAGCGATTTTGAATGAAGCAACAGTGTGCAGAGGCATGCACATGAAAAGAGGATACGATTTAACGACTAAGGATTTAAACAGTTTAGGTAAGAGTTGTTTGTTTATTTTTGCTGTAAACAGGTACTTGCTTAAATGCGCTGGAAATCCATGGGAGTCTGAACAATGCCCGTTCGCCATGCTGCTCCGTTTTAGTGAAGGGTTTTTTAGAACTCACAAAGGAAGGGTTTTTGGCTAAGCATTTGAAAAACTGAAAATGGTGTAAGGAAATATAGGTGGACTCGGCAGAAGTCGAAACCACCATCTTTTTATTTTATCACCTTATTAGCGGATACCCATCACGTGCTTCTAACCAAATGAAGTATTTACGTTTTGTTCATTTGTTGGAAAAAAAGGAAAT